>ML343509.1:0-58505 GCA_005239505.1 Nicotiana paniculata
TAATCAACCAAAATATATTAATATCACACTGAATTCATCCCCAACGGGTTCTACCAAAACCCTTGACTAAATAATTTAGCTACTCATGTTCTTGAGAATCAAAACTAAAATAAATTGCATAATTGAAATACAAAGTAATGAATACTAGATGTAGAATCAATGTTTGTCACTTCAATGGTGTTTTCTTGTTGAATCCTTCGAAATCCTTCCGAATCTTCTCCTTCCCCTCAAGTTGTGTTGTTTGGTGTCTATTTATATGTTTAGGGAGAACCCTAACCAGGTGGGAGACTTCTATTTCAACCGGAAAACACTTAACTCGTCAAAACTCGGATTTGGCCGAAACTGGGGACCCCGGGCGTTTGGGCTCTAACGCACCCCTAAGGCTAGGGCAAGCCTGGCGTTTGGGCCCTAACGCCCCCCTAACGCCAGGGGCTGCCTGGCCTTATGGGGTAAACGCCCCCCTAACGCCAGGTAGNTGTTTCCATCTTCAATTCACCTACACATAAAATAAACTTCATTAAGCACATAAAAAGTGTATTTTTATCATTAACGCACCTCAAATGTAAGGTATATTACATATTAAACTATGCATTCTAGCCTCGCATCAATTATCCTCTGTTATATTTCCGCGTGGAGCTTCATTAGAATTAATATAGAAAATAAGATGATTTGCTAATGGTAAGAGTATGAACCGTCCAAATCAAGAACTAAAAATAAGATATTTCGTAAGAAGAGGACTTTTGACAATTTTTGTTCTTTTATTTATCTGTTTGAGGTCTGCAACGAGTTTTCATTTTTAAACATACAGATCTGATTCTCTTCTTTTTTTAAAACAGAAAAGACATATTAAATGACAACAAATTGTCTTGTAAGTTTGTAGCAGAGGACAAAATTTGCGTCGGCCGTTCGGCCTGATTAAACAGACAAATGTTTGGCTGTGAAAAAACCATATTTATTGTGAAAACTGAATAAGCTAAGTTAATGGGATGAATTATATTTGGCCTTTTTATTGAGCTTAAAAGCCATTGAAACCATGAATGAAATTAAACATTTATTCTATTTTAATTATACGTACCTTTCCAACATGCTCTGAAGTAGTCAAATGGAATGAGTGGAAACCAAGTAAATGTTTAGTCGGAAAATTGCAAAAATACAAAACCAATGAATAGATGTCAGTTAGGTGCATTAATTAATGCTTCGTGGTAGGTATTATTTTTCAAATCTATTAATACTATACATCAATCAATATAGGTATCATCGTAAATTATGTATTTTATTTATTATTTTTTAAGAATATGCAACATTAATAGTGAACAAGTAAAAATAAACGGATGAAGTATATCGTAATTCAATCGATGTTGTTCACGATTTAAAATTTGAGTTTACTTTTACAATGTTAGGGGTGGTGCGTAAACCAATTTGCCACTTATCTTGGTGCAACTATAATCTTTCATGTACCTTTCAAACTTCCATGTATTGCATGGAAAGGTTCAAAATTCTCAATTTACCGAGCAAAATATCTTAATTTTACTGTCCGGCATGCTTTAAGGGTTCGTTTGATAGGGTGTATAATAATAGTATTAAATAAGGCGTATTCGTAATATAAGGATAAGTAATATGTGGATTACTAATGCAAATTTTAGTTATGCAAAGATTATTTCTTTTCTACTGTTTGAAAGCATAATTTTTATAAAAATTAGTTGTTTACGAAAAGTGTCTCCATATTCTTTAGCTTTAAAGGACTTCAAGGATAATCTTGTCTTTAACCATGTTAATGTATGTATTAATAGTCTTGGTATTGTTAATACAATGGTTTGCTCGGTATTATTTATATATAGGGTAATACCAAATATGTTGTATAACCAATACTTGTATTAGTAATAAATAAGTTAAAAATATGTATCAAACAAAAAATTAGTAATACTAAAAATTAATGCATACATTATATCCTCTAATGTATGTTGTATTAAAAATGACAATTGCATAATTATTAAGAAGAAAGTATAAGTTATCCCCGACACTAATTAGCCCACTATCTACAAGATATAAGTTATCCCGGTACTAATTTAATCCCAGGATAACTTATACTAGGTTTGCTAACCAAACAAAGTATTAAGATGATATTAATTTTTATATCAATATTATACCTTCTTACACTTCATACCAAACGACCTCTAAGAGTGTGTATAACATCAAAGCATAACTAATAGTAATAAATTAAGATATTTCTTATAGTAGAGGAGTATTTTGGAATATTATTTCTTTATTATACAATAAATGGTACCAGAAAGCAGGCTATGTTTAGGCATGCTTGAAAACAAGTGATGAAGATCATTTGGTCCCATAGTTTGGTTCGAAATGTCAAATTTTGTGTCTTCTTATACCGAGCGAATAAAGCAAAAAAAAAATTGATATAGAAAAATTATCGTTTTTCGTCATTTTTTAATTGATTGACCAGCCAGGGATTTTGTAAAGATTAAAGATTGCATTGTCTATACACGTTTGTGTTATTCTAAGTAGAGTCAGTTTTGCTCACCTAACTTCGGTTTTATAAATACTAATATAAAACTATCAAATGTTATTTTGATGTTTCATACGTAAGGCACGGCCGGTTTGAACTTAAGAATTATATACTATTGGGTATTTAATTGTCCAATCGAGGCAAAAAAATCAATTGAACTTCAAACCCTTAAATTTTTGTTTGTTCTATTTGATAATAATAATAATAATATTTACCTCGAAATACGAGTAATAATTAAACTTATAATATGATTATAAGAATACATGATCTAATTCGATGTCAATTGATAAATAGCTAAATAAGTAAAAGAATTAAATAATTGTAATAGATCAAACTAGTGTCGTTTGCAAGTTATCGACCCCGGCTTGGAATAGTTTCGAGATTGAACGTTAAGAACCACAAGAACAATAAGGACAGTAGGAATAATATGGACAATAAGAACAATAGAGAATTAAGAGCGAGTAAAAGAGCAGAGTGTTTGTATTTCTCAGTAATTGCGTCTATGGTTCATGTCTGTTGCAAATGAACATGGTTCCTCTTTATATAGCAGAGGAATCCTAAGTAAGGTATAACTCCAATTTTGGAAGCAAAATACATGATTGATATCAATAACCGTTTAATGGTTGTGCCAATTTCGAGATTCCCGCTGAGATTGGTGGTCGAATGCGGATATCTCGTTATTCCGTTACTTCGGTATTGATTTAGTCTGATCTCGATCCCTCAGTCTTCTTATTCTTCGAGCCCGAACTTGCTTCGATACGGACTCACTCTCGAGGCAGACCCTCGAGCCCGTAAAATCGGGTGTGGTCAATTTTGACCGTATACAGATAGTCCCCATGTTTCTTAGAGTGAAATGATAAGAAACGATTTGAGCCTCGATTCCTCGATACCTCGGTCATGACGTCGTCTCTATGACGTAAGAGATTGATGTTACCGAAACGTCCCGCGGTTCGGTTCCCAAAAAATCATCAATGCATGTCGGGCGTCGGTCGGCCCCTAGTGATACCGAACCGTCGTCTTAAACTTATAAATACCACCTCTTTAGTTGATTCAAACTTTACTTTGCTTTGATCATAAACTCTTGAGTTTTCAATTCCTCTTATCTTTCTATCATCACCACTTATTACGCCATCGTTGTTCCAACCGGAACCATTAACCTCATACAATTCTTCTACCTTCTACAAACATACAAATGGCGCAGACTTCCAAGATTGTGCAGCAAAAAGAGAAAGCTCCATCTTTTTCTTCCCGGTCGGTCGGCCGACGAAAAGACGTCGGTAGAACCTCGTATCGAGGAATGTGTCCCGGGGCCAATTGACTTAACTCCCGAATTCAAAGTTGAGAGGCCCTCCTCAGTCCCAGGTAGCTGTGAACCCATGTCTCGATACATCTGCTCAATATCGAAAGGTGACCTCGAGAGGGTGAAAGAGGACTGTGGTTGGGAAAAGATGGAAGTGGTGGTTCCTTCCCCAGAAGAAGATATCACCACTTATGTGAAAGGGTACCTTAGTGTATATACCTACCCTTTCACTCTGGGTTTGGTCCCCGTGGACCCTGTCATACTCGACTTCTTCCGCCAGTACCGAGTAACCCTCGGTCAAATGTATCCCTCATTCTGGCATATTGTCAACCTTTCAGGTTCTTTTCAAGCAAGGTTGAGGGAATGGCCTTCACCCTCGATCTTCTGATAAGACTCTATAGCCCACGCCTTTATCGAGGTGGGTTAATAAAGCTGCAGCGTCGAGCTACGAAGACGATGTTTCAAGTATTAATGAAGACAAAGACCGAAGTTGGATGGACCGATTCATCTAAATCAAGACCTCCGATCTGATGCTGGTGGAGAAAAGGCCATTCCCTGAGGAATAGAACATGAAGCGTAAGTGCGACTTCGATTCAGGTATTTTACTATTTTACTTTCTTTATTCCTTTGCTGACTTATGTAGTCTTCTCGTGACGTAGCTTCTCCTTGGTTTCCCGGTGCAATTCCATATCTCGAAGGCTGTGTTCGGCAGCTGGCCTCCACCTCTACCTATGCCGAATGTAGCAGGCACAATTTGGCCAAAGGCCGATGGGAAGCCAAAAATCATGGTGAGTTCCTTTGCTTGTACATCGAAGTTTTACTTGTAATCCTTATTTACTTGATTTCTTTTTGTATAGGTCTCGGTGAGAATGTGGCTGTGAGTCCTACTCTGCCTTAGGAAGAGGAGGTTCCACAGCCTCCCAAAGAGAGGAAAAAGCAAAGGGCCTCGTCTCTCGGCACCACGAAGCCCAAGAAGAGCAGGACCCAGAAATCGAAGATTAACGGGAGGAGGATGAGGCGTCACAGGATGATGACTGCTTGTTGATAGCTCAGGAGAGGGGAAGAACTGAGGCTTCCGAGGTCTCCGATCAGGTGACGGTCGAGATTGTTCAATCTCGAACCGAGGAAATTTTGGAGGGAAGTCCGAGCAGAGTTCCTGAGCCATCAGGTGATAGAAATGTACCCTGCTGCGATGAGCAACCGGCGGGTGTTCCTGAAGGGTCTAGCTCTGAGGCCCTTCAATGAGAAGAGAATGCCCGAACGATTCGCTTGGGTCAATTAATATAAGATGATTTGCCGCCTGGTCCCACGTTCTCCGAAGGGAAATTACGAGATGCTCGGGATCTGAGAACTCCCGACGTGGGGCCAATCCATGAATGGAATGATATATTCCGGGAATTCTTCGCCGGGGTTGACGATGGTACCAATCCAGATGCCTCATTTGTTTTCGAAGAGGCTCAACGAATTTTGAAGAAGGTAAGTTCCATTTCTTCGTATTTACGCTTGTGCTTAATTCATGCTTCTTCAATTCCTACTATCTTCTTTGTATATAGTCCATGGTGCTTCATCGATAGGCATCTTCAAAATCCAAGGCCGAGCTATCCCGGTACGATACCGAGCTCAAGAAGCTCGTAGAGGAGAGAGATGGCCTCAAACTCTTCTACATTCAAAAGGAAGAGGAGATTATGGCCCTTCGAGATGAACTTACAAGGTCTCACCAAGATCATACCAAACTCATCGGGGCGGTAACGTACTTTCTTGATAGTTTGCTAAGTGTTAGCTCAAATTTGGCAATTAACCCTTCGTTTTAGCAGGTCCATCAAAAGTCCGAGCTTGTGGCACAACTCAAGGAGGAGGCTAAGAGAAAGAGGATGAAACCATGGAGTGGAGACAACATATGGAGCATCTTACCTCGGAGAAGGAACACTTCAGGCTCAACTGGCATCAGTTGAAAGCCAGCTTCAATCTGTGAAAGAGGAGAACTCGGCCCGAGTTCGGAAGGTTGAGGAGCTCGAGGCTAAGCTGTGATGACCCCAAAAGGTCATCCCGTGTAATTGTAGCTAAATCTATGTTCCGAGGCCATCAAAGCCTCCTTTTATCTCACCTCGATATGTATGCGCATCCGGTGCGTGTAGCCGGGAAGTCGTTATGTGAAAAATTGATAAAATGATGTTCTTATAATAATTATTTAAATAAAGTTGACTTTGGTTAATATTTTTGGTAAATGGACCCGTACCCGTGATTTGATGGTACCGGATGGCCCGTAGAAAAATATGGGACCTGGGCGTATGCCCGGAATCGAATGCCGAGGTCCCAAGTCCGAGAAATGAATTTTTAAAGAAAATTGTTTTCTGAAAATAATAAAGACTTTTGAAAATGAACTTTTATGTGAAATTTGTGTTACCGGGCCCGTATTATGGTTCCGGAGCCCGGAACAGGTTCAATATGTGTTATATGAGTTATCTGTAAAATTTGGTAAGAAACGGACTTGGTTTGACGTGTTTCAGATCAAAATTGGAAAATTTAGAAGTTTATGAAGGTTGAGAAAATTCTATAGATTTTGGAGTTTAATTCATTGTTTTTGATGTTATTTTGGTGGTTTTATTACTTGAATAAGTCTGTAGGATGATTTCTAAATCGTGTATATATTTGGTTTTGAGTCCCGAGGGCTCGGGTGAGTTTTAGATTGGTGTCGGGGTGCTAAACTTAGGAAATTTCTGGTGTTTTAGGTTGTATCTGGTGTCCAGCTTTTTCTTCTCTGCGATCGCGGTCTAGTGCACGCGATCGCGATGTGCAATTGGGCGGGGTGGCTGATTTGCTCTACGTGATCGCAAGGAGCTGGGTGCGAACGCGGAGCTTTGGGGTTTAAGCTCTACGCGAATGCAACCCTACGCCCACGATTACATAAGTCTCCTGTGGGGTTGGGGGCTGGGTAGCAATTGTTCAGTGCGACCACTGGCCTTAGGACGCGATCGCGTAGGTCCGTGTCCCGTCCTCTCTGCGATCGCATACTTCATCTCACGATCGCGTAAGTCAATAACCCAGTACCCTCCGCGATCGCATGGCACTTGTCGCGATCGCGGAGGCTAACGTCCAGTCATTTCAAAGCCTAAAAACAGAATAGTTACGGGATTAAACCTATTTTTTTTCAAACTTCTTCTTCTCCACTCTTCTTGGGAGATCCTTGGGAGACCTTTCCTCCATATCTTCATAGGTACGTGTTCTTAACTTCATTTCCTTTCATTTCTCTTCATCAATCACTAGATTCTAGGCCTAAAAGCATGAAATCAAGGGTAGAAATTGGGGGGTTTGGGTAGAGTTAGGGCTTTTCCAATTTTTGAAAATTCGACCTCATTTTGGGGTTGGATTTCAAAACAAATTGAATATTCGGGCTCGTGAGGAATGGGTGATCAGGTTTTGGTCCGAACCTCGTGTTTGGACCAAGCGGGCCCGGGGTCGAATTTTGGTATTTTTAGAAGAATGATAGGAAATGTATAATTAGGCTTTGGGATTGAGTTATTGAATAATTATTGATGTTATTAAGTCAATTGTTTCTAGATATTATCGTTTCGGAGTCGGATTTGAGAGGAAAGGCCGTGATTGAGGCTTGACTTACATTCATGGAGCCGAGGTAAGTGGTTGGCCTAACTTTAGTGAGGGAATAGGTGTTGAGTCATATGTGCTACTTGTTTTATCATGTTCAATGTATAGATGAGGTGACGAGTACCTATGCATTGTTTTTCAAGCATGCCCGTGAGTCTATTTTGGTGAATTACATGTTATTACTCCGATATTTATTGTGTTACGCAACAGTTTCCTTGGAAGTTGTTTAATTGCTGGGAATACTTGCTTAAATACTTGTAAGATGATGTCTCAGTTGAGGATCCATTTCATTAAATTATGTACTCGTGAGAGATTGGTTATAGCTGAGTCCCTTGCCGGGCAATGTTATTATTTTGGTTGATATTCCCCTTGCTGGGTGGTTATGAACTGTATTTCACACTGTTGAATTCCTTGCCAAGTTGTTATTTGTTGTTGATTTGTGTGAGGAAGAGTGTAAAGCACGAAGGGTGATGCCGTGTATTCATTTCATTCATTTCGTAGTGTGGAAGAGAGTAAAAGCACGAAGGGTGATGTCGTGCCATGATTTACATTGCTTTCATTTATACATCGCATAGCGAGGAAGAGAGTAAAAGCACGAAGGGTGATGTCGTGCCATGATTTACATTGCTTTCATTTATACATCGCATAGCGAGGAAGAGAGTAAAAGCACGAAGGGTGATGTCGTGCCATGATTTACATTGCTTTCTTTTATACATCGCATAGCGAGGAAGAGAGTAAAAGCAAGAAGGGTGATGTCGTGCCATGATTTACATTGCTTTCATTTATACATCGCATAACAAGGAAGAGAGTAAAAGCACGAAGGGTGATGTCGTGCCATGATTTACATTGCTTTCATTTATACATCGCATAGCGAGGAAGAGAGTAAAAGCACGAAGGGTGATGTCGTGCCATGATTTACATTGCTTTCATTTATACATTGCATAGTGAGGAAGAGAGTAAAAGCACGAAGGGTGATGTTGTACCATGATTTACATTGCTTTCAGTTATACATTGCATAGTGAGGAAGAGAGTAAAAGCACGAAGGGTGATGCCGTGCTATTTCTTGCTATTTCATTTATACTGCTTATTTCTTGCTATTTTCTCTAGTACATTTTATAGAACTGTACAGGTAAATTGTTGTTGTCGCGTCTAGCCTCGTCACTACTTCGCCGAGGTTAGGCTCGACGCTTACTGTGGTACTGATGCTACACCTGCACTTCTTTATGTTATGTAGATCACATAGCCGAACCCAGTGGACATCATTAGAGGGAGTATCCTTCAGTCCATACAGGCGACACCGAGGTAGTTCCGCAGGCGTTCGTGGATCTTGGCGTCACCTTCTATATTTTCATTTCTGTCTTATCTTGTATCACAGAGAGTTGTATTGTTCATTTCAGACTCTTGTTATAGTAATCTTAGACAGTCCGTGAGATTTTGTGACACCAATTCTGGGGGATTATGCATGGAAATCTTGAGGCAATTATTATAGTAATTTATAGATTCGCAGCTTCCGCATTATTATTATTATTAATTGTTTATGTTCATTGTTTCACTTTTAAATGACTTAAGTAAAGAAAGTTAGTAAATTAACCCAACCGTTGGGTTGTGTAGCGGGTTCAACGTTAGACGCCATCACGGCCTGAAGGTAGGATTTCGGGTCGTGACATAAGCTGGCCGCCGAGCTTTCTAAGGCTAAGCATGAGGTAGAGGCACTTGTGACCTCTTACCGAGCCGATGCCGAGGTTGCCAATCTTCGGGCACAGGAGATCTTTGCTGCAGCTGAGATTAGACTATCATGCACATACCATGCTAGGAGGCAGTCTCGGAGATAGGCTCTCGAAGAAATACACGCCTGTGGCTTTGACCTCTCTGATGATATTGAAGATGCCAAAGTTTTGGAACCCGAGGCCGCAACTTTGCTTTCCGATGAAAAGGAATTATCCAACAGGTCCGAGAGCGGAGAGGGAGATGATGATGCCGTTGAAGAAACGACTCCCAAAGAGGTAGTTCCCGAGGACGTGGCTCCCGGGGTAGACTAGGCCCTTAGGATTTTTTCCTTTACTCTTTTTTATCTTTTTTGTGTAAGGCCTTGACCGACCTTTTGTATAGCCTATTTTATATGTAATAGAAATATTTTCTTAGATGCCTTCATATGTTTCTCTTTCATGCCTTCGTATGTTTATTTGCCTTCATTGAAATTTTTGTTGTAGTTCAACTCGTGATTGAAATAAACCCTTAAGCTATTTTTATGAGGGCAAGTCTCCGAGTTTGAAACTCGTTCGAGACTTGTCTCAGGGGTGGCTCGATCGAGCTGACCGATGAGTTATCTTTAATAATCAAGTTTGAGTTTTAGGATAAGGTGAACCCTTAAATTTTCATCAAATGATTGTCAAGTATTTCGAGCTCACCGCTACATACCTGTTAGGTGAATCTTTGAGTTGTAGTCGACATTTGATTGAGCTCAGAATAACTGAACCTTTAAGTTCGAATCGAGTGAGAGCAAGCTTTCGAACTCCAATTGTATTAGCTCTTAGGCTTTTTAGATTGACCCTTAGGCTCTTTATATTGGCCCTTAGGCTCTTTAGATCGACCCTTAGGCTCTTTATATTGGCCCTTAGGCTCTTTAAGTTGGGCCAATTCGGCCTCTAAAAACGACTATCATTTTTCCCATTTCAGCTAAAAAAATTAGTGAAAATTTCTTTATGCCTTAGCATGTGTTTTTGTGCCTATTGGGTTTTTCATGGGCCCAATTATCGGTACCCTATTTTCTCTTAACTCGTTTGTGTTAAGATGATTTAATACTTCTTGAGGTTTTTTCGAAGGCTGATATTATCGAAGCCTTTAAATTATTCGAGGGCTGATTTTTTCGAAGCCCTTTTTATTTGCTTTGCCGAGGGTAGCCTTATTTAACCAATTTTTTAAAGTATTTCAAGGCCTTTAGTTTATGGCGGAAGTCGGACGTTTTCGAGTCGCATTATTTCATCTGTAGCCTTTTATGTGACCGTAGTCTTTAATATGGCGGTAGCCTTTGGGTATGTCTCTTGGACTTGTTTCCCGATAACGTTTCGAACTTGTTCGAAATGTTAGTCCCCGAGTATGATGGCCTTGGCATATATATTGAGGGGTGCCTCTTTTAGGTCTTTATCATTTCGACTTAAATAGCTCGAGTGTGCAGTCCCCGAGTGTTCGGTGTATGCTTGTACTTGGACCTTGAGCCATTTTTCACAAGTGTTATTTTTGCGCAATAGACCAGAATCTTATGACTCATATAGTAGGAAATTTACTTCAAGACATGATGTTTGAGAAAGAGAACGCTTCTTTGTATTATTTATACATGCGTACACGTTTTGTTGTCATGACTCGGCTAATCTATATGGACACGGTTCATTCGACCGTTTGGCCCATTACAAAATTTTTCCTATCGAGACCCATTTACATAACATTCGAGGGGGATGCCCTCCAGTATTCGAGGTTGATTGCAAAAAGCCTTGGATACTGTTGAATTATCCTCAGGTAGCACATAATTATTGCATTATTAAAATCTCGCCGGAAAAACCCATTTGGGATAAAAAACGATCTAAGGGAAAAAGAGTGCAACACGTACTTTAAAACCCGAGGTCTCGATTTCTTGGATCGAATCCCTGCAATGAGTTAGTTTTGAATGTTTCGGAAAATGAAAAAAGTAAAAGTCATACCTTAGAAATAGTACCGCTTAAGGAGTGATATGTTCCATTTATTCGACAATGGCTCGCCGTTCATTGTTCCGAGCTTGTAAGATCCTTTCCCGCTTATGTCGATGATTTGATAGGGTCCTTTCTAGTTAGGACCGAGTTTCCCTTCATTAGTGTCTCGAGTATTGATAGTGAATTTTCTTAAGACTAAGTCCCCGACTTTAAAGTGTCGACTGTTGGTTCTTTTGTCGTAGTATCTCTCGATTCGTTGATTTCGTGCGGCCATTCAAATGAGTGCCGATTCTCGTCTTTCATCCAACAGCTCGAGGCTGGTGGTCATTTCCTCGTGATTTGATTCCTTAGTTGCATGTCAAAACCTGGCTCTAGGCTCCCCGACTTCGACCGATATCAAGGCTTCAGAGCCATATACTAAGGAAAATGGGGTTGCTACGGTACTGGACTTCGATGTTGTCTGATACGCCCATAGTTACTCGGACAATTTTTCTCTCCACTTCCCCTTGTCTTCGTTTAGTCTTTTCTTCAAATTT
Source organism: Nicotiana paniculata (assembly GCA_005239505.1). NCBI lineage: Eukaryota > Viridiplantae > Streptophyta > Magnoliopsida > Solanales > Solanaceae > Nicotiana > Nicotiana paniculata. The sequence goes on from ML343509.1 coordinate 11,644, forward strand.
TGGATGATAGTCTTGTTTATTGATTCGGCTTGTCCATTCCCACTGGGGTGATACGGTGTCGATAGTATCCTCTTTATTTTGTGATCTTCTAGGAATTTTGTCACTTTGTTGCCGACGAACTGTTCGCCATTATCACATACTATTTCCACGGGTATCCCGAATCGGCATGCGATGTGATACCATATGAAGTCAATCACTTCTTTTTCCCTAAATTTTTCGAAGGCATGTGCTTCAACCCATTTAGAGAAATAGTCTGTCATAAATAATATGAACTTATCTTTACCTGGGGCCGATGCCAAAGGGCCTATGATGTCCATTCCCCATTTCATGAATGTCCATGGGGATAGGACCGAGTGAAGTTGTTCACCGGGCTGGTGGATCATCGGTGCGAACCTTTGACATTTGTCGCATCTTCGAACGAACTCCTTAGAGTCTTTTTCCATGCTATCACAATAGTATCCCGTTCTGATGACCTTTCGAACTTGTGACTCGGCACTAGAGTGGTTCCCACAAGTGCCTTCGTGGATTTCTCGTAGAACATAGTCACTATCTTCCGATCCCAAACATACCGCCAGTGGACCATCGAACATTCTTCTGTATAGCGTTCCGTCCTCGTCTAATGTGAATCGAGAAACTTTAGTTCGTAAGACCCTCGATTCTTTGGGATCCAATGGTAACTTCACGCTCTTCAAATATTCGATGTATTTGTTTCTCTAGTCCCAGGTTAAACTTGTGGAATTTATTTCAGCATGTGCTTCCTCAATTACAGAACTCGAGAGCTGGACGACAGTCCCCGAGTTGATCTTATCTTCTTCGATCGATGACCCCAAATTGGCAAGTGCATCGGCCTCGGTATTTTGTTCTCGACGTATATGTTGTAGAGTCCATTCTTTAAAATGGTGCAAGGTTACCTGCAATTTTTCTAAGTACCTTTGCCTCTTATCCTCTGGAACTTCGAAGGTTCCGTTTACGTGGTTTACCACCAGTAGGGAGTCACACTTAGATTCGATTACTTCCGCTCCTAGGCTTTTAGCTAGCTTGAGACCTGCAATTATAGCCTCATACTCGGCTTCGTTGTTAGTCAATGGAAGTTTTTATTAATTGTCTAATAATGTTGCCCGTGGGCGATTTCAACATAATGTCGAGTCCGGAACCTTTCACATTCGAGGCACCATCCACGAAGAGGGTCCATACCTCCGATGAAGTAACCGATTTTAGCAGAAGTTCCTTTTTCACTTCGGGTACGAGGGTTGGTGAAAAGTCGGCCACAAAGTCCGCTAAAATTTGATACTTGATGGTTGTTCGGGGTTGATACTCGATATCATACCTACCAAGTTCGACGACCCATTTGGCCAATCGGCCCGATAATTCGATCTTATGAAAAACATTTCAGAGTGGATAAATAGTGATCACATATATGGGATGACACTGAAAATACGACTTTAATTTTCTAGATGCACTTATTAGTGCTAGCGCCAATTTTTCTAGGTGTGGATACCTAGTTTCGGCATCTCCTAAGGTTCGACTCACATATTAAACTGGAAACTCCGTACCTTGTTCTTCTCGAACTAATACACCGCTTACCACTATCTTGGACACCGCCAAGTATAGGTATAACTTCTCATCTGCCTTCCGAGTGTGGAGAAAAGGTGGGCTCGATAGGTATCGTTTAATTCCTCCAGTGCTTGCTGACATTCCGGGGTCCATGTAAAATCATATTTCTTTTTGAGTAAGGAAAAGAACCTCTGTCTTTGATCTGCTGACCTCGAAATGAACCGACCTAAGGCAACTATCAGTCCAGTTAGCCTCTGAACGGCTTTCACGCTTTCCACGACGGTGATGTCCTTGATGGCCTTAATCTTATCGAGGTTGATCTCGATTCCCCGATTTGACACCATAAAGCCGAGGTATTTTCCCGAGCCGACCCCGAAAGCACACTTTTTGGGGTAAAGCTTCATGTTTATTTCCTCAAGATTTCGAATGTCTCCTACAAATGAGTCAAATGGTCCTCTACGCGCAGGGAATTAAATAACATATAATCAATGTAAACTTCCATTGACTTACCTATCTGTTCTTCGAACAAACTAGGCTTTGATATGTAGCTCCCGCATTTTTTAGCCCGAAGGGCATTACATTGTAATAATAAGTTCCATATTTAGTGATAAAAGAAGTCTTTTCCTGGTCTATTGGGTCCATATGGATTTGATTGTACCAGAATAGGCGTCGAGAAAGGTAAGTATCTCGTGGCAGGCCGTGGCATCGATCATTCGATCGATGTTAGGTAAGGGAAAAGAGTCTTTTGGACATGCTTTATTCAAGTCCTTATAATCTACACACATTCTAAGTTTGTTCCCTTTTTTGGGGACCACGACTACGTTAGCTAACCATTCGGGATATTTTACTTCCCGAATGGACCCTATTTTAAGAAGTTTGGTTACCTCCTCCTTTATGAAGGCGTGTTTTACCTCGGATTGAGGCCTTCTCTTTTGCTTTACCAGTCTCAACTTGGGATCCAGGCTCAGCCAGTGAGTCGTTATCTTGGGTGGGATTCCTGTCATGTCTAAATGGGACCATGTAAAACAATCCATGTTATCAATAAGAAATTGAATGAGTTTTTTCCTAAGTTAGGGGGTCAACCCCTTTCCTAGGTATACCTTTCGTTCGGGTAGATACTAGATCAGTATAACATGTTCCAGGTCTTCTACTGTCGACTTGGTTGCATATGATTCTTCGGGAACCACGAAAGTTCGAGGAGTGAGAAAATCCTCTTCTTCTTCCTTGATTACCTATTTCTCCGGCTCGGTTGAGGCTGGGGCGGTGATTGCTATTTGGTCGCCTGCTTATATTTGGTGCTCGATTTTTTCGAGGTCGAAGGTGTTGATATTGGTGTTACCTCATCGACTGCAAACATTTTCTTTGCATTGTGTTGTTCCCCGTAAACTATCTTCACACAATCCCTTATTTGGAACTTCATCATTTGGTGAAGGGTCGACGTCACTGCCCTCATGTTATAGATCCAAGGCCTTCCGAGCATTGCATTGTATCTCATGTCACCTTCGAATATCATGGAATTTCGTACCTTGGATAATTCCAGCCATATTTACTGGTAGGATTATCTCCCCCTTCGTTGTTTCACTAGCCATGTTGAAGCCGTTTAGAACTCGAGATGCAGGTACAATTTGGTCTAGCGGGCCGAGCTGCACCACAACCCTCGATCTGATTATGTTTGCTGAGCTACCTGGATCCACTAGAACATGTTTAACTTGAATTTTATTTAACCGAATAGAAATTACCAGGGCGTCATTGTGCGGCGGAGGGATGCCTTCTGCTTCTTCTTCATTGAACGATAGAGTGCCTTCGGGCACATAGTGTCGAGTTCGTTTTTCTCTGGTGATCGATACCTTGGTGCATTTGAATACAGGCCCTTGTGGGATGCCGACCCCGCCGACGATCATGTGGATAACATGATGATGTTCTTCTTGCTCGTTCGTTCTGTTGGCGTCTCTTTCCCTAAAGTTATTTTTGGCTCAATCATTGAGGAATTCTCGAAGGTGGCCCTCGTTGAATAATCGAGCTACCTCCTCTCTCAACTGTCTGCAGTCTTCGGTCCAATGGACATGTGTGCCGTGATACGTGCACATTATGTTCGGATTCCTTTGGGAAGGGTCGGTCTGTATAGGCCTGGGCCATCTGGTGTCTTTGATCCTTCCGATGGCCGATACAATCCTCGATGCATCGACGCTAAAATTATACTCCAATAACCGGGGCGCTTCTGTGGATCTGCATATTTGTTGAAACTAGTTTTACTCATTAGTCCCCGAGAATTCTTCCCTCTCTCACCCCTTCAGTCATTCCGGGCGGAAAATCATCCCGGATGGTTATTCCTTCTATATGAAACATATGGTTGATAATGATGTTTATTCGACCTCGATTCTCTGTCAACATCTCTTTTTTTTTTGCATGTCGACATGCACAGAACCTGAGGGGGCTCCAAGTTGCGTCCTCGACCCTAATCTTCGATTGATATCGGTTGTGAACATCTTCCCAAGTCACAACCGGGTTCTCTATTAAATTATGCTTCAATTGGCACGATGCGATTGAACTGCGCTCATTTAATCCTTGGGGTGAAAGCTGGGACATCCCAATCGTCAGTAACTAGTGATAATTCCATTGGAATCGAGATACGAACTCCCTTAGCATCTCGTTATCCCTCTGCTTTACTTTGAAGAGATCCGATTATCTTGTAGAAACCTTTATGGACCCAGCGTGTGCCTTTACAAACAAATCTGCCAACATGGCGAGCAAATCCATAGAATTTGGTGGCAAGTTGTGATACCAAATCGTGGCTCCCTTCGACAATGTCTCCCCGAGTTTCTTTAGCAACACAAACTCAATTTCGTCATCCTCCAAATCATTACCTTTTATGGCGCATGTATAAGAAGTAACGTGTTTATTGGGGTCTGAGGTCCCGTTGTATTTAGGTATACTGGGCATTTGGAACTTCTTTGGGATGGGCTTCGGAGCCGCACTCGGAGGGAATGGTTTTTGCAGAAACTTCCTAGAGTCCATTCCCTTTACGATCGGTGGTTCCCCGATATCTGGTCAACTCGAGAGTTATACATTTCCACCTTCTTGTCGTCAGCCTCGATTTTCTTTTCCCCTGATTCTATTCTCTTAGTAAGCTCCTCGAGCATCCTCATTATAGCAGCATCAGTTGTTGAAGTAATATCACCCGATCTTTCAGGTACTGGCTCGGTACGACGAGTAACCCCTTGTTCGACCCTATTCGGTGCTCTGTGCTGATTTTGCAACTGAGCAATAGCATTTTGTTGGGCTTGCAACATTTCAAATATAACTTGGAGACTGACACCTTCGTCTGCTCTGCCTGCGTTCCTCGGTCGTCAGTTCGACCCTCTCTGTGTACACTTCGCTCGGGGTTTGTGCCAAAATCCGCATTTTAGGCAACATGAGAACTGACATCAACTGGGTTGACGGGCGGTGCTCCTCCGAGGTCATCCTGTGGCACCTCGATTCCTGAGGCGATAACATTGTCGTTTTCTCCGTGGAGTCCGAGACCGTTGTCGCCAAGTGTAGCTGTGTTTTGTGAGTTTGACATGATCTTAACCTGAAAACAAAATTCTTGACAAGAAACAAGTGTAAAATAATGTGTTATACTAGGATCAGCACTGAACAATCACTATTATCCTTAGCTCCACGGTGGACTCCAAATTATTTACCTCGAAATACGAATAATAATTAAACTTGTAATGTGATTATAATGATACATGATCTAATGCCAATTGATAAATAGCTAAATAAATAAAGGAATTAAATGATTGTAATATATCAAACCAGTGCCGTTTGCAAGTTATCGACCTCAGCTGGGAATAGTTTCGAGATTGAACGTTAAGAACCACAAGAACAATAAGGACAATAGGAATAATATGGACAATAAGAACAATAGAGAATTAAGAGCAAGTAAAAAAGTAAGGTGTTTGTATTTCTCAGTAATTGCGTCTATGATTCCTGTTTGTTGCAAATGAACAGGGTTCCTCTTTATATAGTAGAGGAACTAAATGAGGTATAACTCTAATTTCGGAAGCAAAATACATAATTTATATCAATAACCATTTAATGGTTGTGCCGATACTGAGATTCCCGCCGAGATTGGTGGTCGATTGCGGATATCTCGTTATTCCGTTACTTCGGTGTCGATTTAGTCTGATCTCTATCCCTCAGTCTTCGTGTTCTTCGAGCCCGAACTTGCTTCGATACGGACTCACTCTCGAGGCAGACCTTCGAGCCCGTAAAATCGGGTGTGGTCGATTTTGACCTTATACAAATAATAATAATAATAATATTAATAGTAGTAGTAGTAGTAGTAGTAGTAGTAGTAGTAGTAGTAGTAGTTGTTGTTGTTGTAATAGTAGTACGAACATATTCTGTACTCTGAAAGATTTTGCTCTTTTCAAATTAACCCAGAATAAACAAATTGTGAAAAAGAGTTGAGCAGAAACAATGTTAGTATATAGTTTTTCTCAATATAGATATTTAGTTATTATGGTGATTAAATCGTTTATCATATGTATATACTGATGTACCTCTTTGCATTTATTCGATTTTAGGGTCACAATTGAATCTATACCTATTTTGGAAAAATATTTGCAAGTTTACCATTTTACGATCAAATTCAAACTTATCGGGTCTAAAGTTAAAAAAATTAGTCTGAAGTGAAATGCACTTAAGGCTAATTAAGTCTAAAGTGCAAAAATTGCATTTAAAATGCACTTAAGCCAAACTGATCTGAAGTGCAATAAATATTTTCATGCACTTAAGGTCAGAGAGGTTTGAAATGAAAATATAACACTTCAGATGCACTTAAGGCCAAATAGGTCTGAAGTGCAACTAATTGTTTCATGCGCTTAAGGCCAACAAGTCTGAAGTGAATAATTGTACTTCAGATGCACTTAAGGCCAAATAGGTCTGAAGTGCAACCAATGGTTTCATGCACTTAAGGCAATAAGTTTGAAGTGAAAAAATTACACTTCATATGCACTTAAGGCCAAATAGGTTTGAAGTACAACCAATGTTTTGATGTACTTAAGGCCAAATAAGTATGAAGTGCAAATTGCCGAGAAACAGAAATTTGTTCTTTGAATTTTAACAATTCAATATACGATTTAACACCTAAGTCTACTCCATATAAGGTCAAATTTGAAACATAACCTCCAAATAGGGGTGTTCAAATCGAACCAAATCGAAAAGTCAAATCAAACCGACTAAAAAAGATTCGAATAATTTTGGTTTGATTTGGTTTGGTATTGAGTAAAAAAAACTCGAACCAAACCGACATATAAATACGTAATTTTTATATCTACTTTTAAGACTTTATATAGAATTTTGGTTAAAAAATATTTAAAAATATTTGGGATCCTCTCATGGGATATAATATTTAATAGAACTTTGAACGATATTCGTTTTTATTTACTTTAAATAATAGATTGTATGACTTTCTTATTAAGTGCTATTGATGCATCAATCATCTCTTTGTTCTTTCATATTCATATGTCAAGATTTCCTATATCTTTTTTGAAGTGATATTTTGATAATTTAAAATTACATAGAACGTATCATTATTTAGGTATCATATTGATTTTTATGTTTAACTATTAAAGCGTACATCAACGAAAATTTTATTGTTAGACGAGTAAAAAAATAAACTATCATGTGTTACTAAAACAATTTTCCCGTAAAAATATTTTATTAGATAATATATTTGTTATTATTTAAATTTTTAGTAAACATATATATTCACTTATCAAAACTTTATCTATAACTTTAATAAAGTTAGATTAAAATAATATTCATGTAGAAAAAATTCGAAAAAATCCAAAAGAACCGACAAAACTGAACTAATCCAAACCGATATAGTTGGTTTGATTTTGTTTTGATAAAATCCGAACCAACACGGTCCATGTATACCTCTACCTCCAAATATCATCAAGAACAAACTTCAATCATCAATTTGTCAAAACAACAACTCATTTTTCAATTAAGAAAAATAAAATAAAAAAATCCTAAGCAATAGTAAAAAATAAAGTGTCATGACAGCTTACCACCGTAAAACAGCATAAACTACCTTAAAATATGTTCACAAATACCAGATAAAATTATTGTCACCCGAAGAAGAAGAAGAAAGAGGAGAAAAGGTCTGAAATTGGTTAAACTTTGGATACTAGTTAAAAAATTTTAAAAAGTAGATTCAGGTTAAATGGGGGACCGAATAGGACGCTCCGTGCAATTTTTACTTTTTTATCTGATCAAAATAATTATACACTGGATGGGTAAAATATTTTGATATGCTAATCACATTTCATACGGAAGAGTAAACTATTTCACTAAAATGGAAGTAATAAACTGATTGAAGGTATACAATTGTTGAATTTCGGTATGTCATATTTATATTTGAAATCAAAGCTTAGACACATTGGAAATTATTAGAGTTTTAAGTTGATATAGGACCAAGTGGGGTAAAATATTTATTGTTTGATTTTTTCAAGGGATTTAGAAACTAATTAAAGTTGGGTGGGAGTAGGACTGGACAGAAGGATTTTCAACCGCAAGAAAACTATACCAAAAAGAAAAAACTAATTTGATGTACTTTCTATGGTGTTAGTTAGGTCCATCTTTTATGTCCATGCAATTTGGGTTAGTCATGAGGCACGGATCTAGAAATTAATGTCATGAGTTCCTACAATTATTTTAAATTCATATATAGAATAATAACTAGGTTTATACTTAAATATGTTTAAATATTTAGCAATTTTTTTTATATATATATAAAATTAGGACAAAAACTAATGAATTCAGTGAACTTATAACTACCAATATATAGATCCACCACTGCTAATAAGTAGTAGGTAGAGGTGTAAATCGAACCGAAAAATCGCACCAAACCGAAAAGTCAAATCAAACCGATTAAAAAATCCGATTAGATTTGGTTTGGTATTGAGTAAAAAATTCCGAACCAAACCGGCATATCAATATATAATTTTTATATATACTTTTATGATTTTATATAAAAAAATTTTTAAAAAATATCTAGAAATATTTGGGATTCTCTTACGGGATATAGTATTAAATAGAATATGAAGTGCTCCATATTTATTAACCTTAAATAAGGGGTTGTATGATCACTTTCTTATCAAGTGTTACTGAAATACATCAATCCCTTTGTTCTTTCATATTAATATGTCAAGATCTATTAAATTCTTATATCTTTTTCGAATTTGAAGTGGTTATTAGTATTTAACTATCACCTTCATTTTTATGTTTAGTTACTAAATTCGGTTAACCTTGAAAGTGTACATCAACGAAAATTATTGTCAGACGACCAAAAAATTAACTATCATGTGTTACTAAAAAATATTTTCCATAAGAATATTTTAATAGATAATATGTTTGTCAAGTTTTTATATTATTACTAAACATATATTTACTTATATAAAATTTAACAAAGTAATATTGAAATAATATTTAAGTAACGAAAAATCCGACAAAACCGAACCAATCCACACCGATATTGTAACGACCCGACCGGTAGTTTTGAGCTCTAACGCATCGTTTGGCGGTTTAAGGCAATGAACAACTTTATTTCAGGTATTATGACTTGTAGGCGTGGTCGGAATTGAATTTCGGAAAGTTCGGAGTCGAATTGGAAAGAAATCTATCATTTCGGAAGCCTTAAGTTGGAAGAATTGACTAAGATTGAATTTTTGAGTAAACGATCTCAGAATCAGGATTTGAAGGTTCCAACAGGTTCGTATGATTATTTCGGACTTGGGCGTATGTTCGGAGCGGGTTTGGGATGACCCGACAGCGTTTCGGCGCATATTGTGGAAGTTAGTATTTTGGAAGAAATTTCAGAAGTCTGGGTTGAAGTGCATTTCAGTATTATTGATGTTCGTTTGGGATTCCGAGTCTGGGAATAACTCCGTATGGTGATTCTAGTGCTAGGAGCGCGATCAGAAGTGAATTCGAGGTCCGTAGGTCATTTTGGAGTCATTTGGCTAAAGATGGAAAATTTGAAGGTTTTGAGGAATTGAACCAGAAGTGGAAATTTTGATATCGGGGTCGGATTCCAATTCCGGAAGTTGTTGTAGGTCTGTAATGTTGAATGTGACTTGTCTGCAAAATTTAGGGTCAATCGGACGTGATTTGATAAGTTTCGGCAACAAACATAGAAGTTGGAAATTCCAAGTTTATAAAGATTCAATTGAGTTGCGGTCCATTGTTTCGATGTTATTTGAGGTGATTTGAGGTCTCGAGCAGGTCCGCATTATGTTTTGGAACATGTTGGTATAATTGGACGGAGTCCCGGGGGCCTCGGGTGGATTCCGGGTGGTTAACGAATCGAATTTGGAGTTTGAGGAAGGGCTGAAGCATCTGGTGTCTGGTGGGATGGCACCTGCGCAATAAGGGCCGCAGGTGCGAGAGTCGCGGGTGCGGCGTATGGCTCACAGATGCAAGATTTGGCTGGAGCTGGGCAAGCCGCAGGTGCGGGTGCTTGGGCGCACCTGCGGGCGCGCTGGTGCGGGGATGGAGGCCGCAGGTGCGAATGTCGAGGTTGTGCAGTGTGTTATTTTAAACCGAGGTCTTGGCTCATTTGGACTTCATTTTGTTCCATGGAAGGCTAGTTTGGAGAAGTTTTGGAGTGGCATTTTCGGCATCTTCCATAAGGTAAGTGATTACTTTAATTTTGGGTTAAATACGTGGATTATACATGAGGTAGACATGAAAATTTGTGGAAATTTGGGATTTTTTAAGAAACACCTAGAATTTGTATTTTTGGATTTTACTACGAATTTGGGCATGAAATTGAAAGAGGATTATATATTTGAGTTCGTAAAGTTACGGGTAATATTTATCTTTAAATTTTTTTGGAAATCAGGGCACGTGAGCCCGAGGGCAATTTTCTCAACTTTCCGAGCGGAGTTGGAATTTATATAATTTGAATTTTTATAAGTATTAAAGTATATTTTTATTGGTTTGCCCGTTATTTGGATAGTTTTGGGGCGTTGTGCGTCAAATTGAGTCGTCAGTAGGGCTTGGAAGCCGGTTATGAATATTCGGAGCGAGGTAAGTCTCCTTTCTAACAATGTAAGAGGGAATTGTCTCCATATGTGAAATAATTAAATATGTGCTACTATTTGTGGGGACTACATATGCACGAGGTGACAGGAGTCCGTGCGTAGTTACTATTATGCTTATGTCCGGGTAGTCTAGGCCCCAAAAGCATGTTTTATTTGTCGTACTTGTAACCTTATTGATGAAATTAAAAATGATTACACCTTATCGAACTTGGAAAATAAATTTCTAGAAAAGATTGAAATACTACCTTCGTGACCATTAAAAGAGAATTTTTATCACTTCCTTGGGTAATTGTTTTCCTGATAAAGCATGAATTTACCGTCTGAATGTGTGTATCTATGAGTACCTGAGTCGCATGTATGATTCGCGATCAGGGTAGCTCTATTATTTATATATGACCGCATCGCATGATCGATTCACGAGCGGGGTAATAGGTACATCTATGGTTCGAGTCGTTCAACCCTTCGGCAATGCACATTTTATTATTGTTGGGACGAGCCGTTCGACCCTCGGCTTTACTTGCTCATGATATTTGCTGAGTACTTTCTGTGATTTTTACCTGTTTACTGACCTTGAATTATAAGTTGTCAACTGAAATGACAGAGATTAAAATTTGTAATTTTTGAAGAAGTTGTTCCTTTCTGTCACTATTTGTTAAATGAATTATGACACTCATGCTTAGCGTCACCCTTGTTTATATTAAATTGACCTCTAGAAAGTGTCAAAGTCGACCTCTCGTCACTACCTATTCGCGGTTAGGCGGGATACTTACTGAGTACACGTTATTTTCATACTCATACTACACTTGCTGTGCATTTTTGTTGCACAAGTACATGTATATCCAGTGGCCCCACCTGGCGCCGTGGCACGATTGATATGTGGACTTGGGTAAGCTGCACCTCTCGAGACGACCCGCAGCCAGCAGAGTCTCCTTCAGCGTATTGAGTTGTACTTTCTTTACTGTCCCGTTTGTATTCTGGACGGTTATTGTATTTCATTTGGTTTTTCTTAGAAATTGCTCATGCACTTGTGACATCGGGTTCTGGGATGTATTTTTTAATTGAGGTGTTAAAACCTTGTTATTTACTTAGTAAATTTTTATCGATTTTCATATAATGAAATGAAAGTAACGATTTTAAAATAATAAAATAGGAACTTAATTAACTAATGAGTGTTGGCTTGCCTGATTGTGGTGTCCGACGTCATCGCGACCTTAATGGGTTTTTGGGTCGTGACAATGTAGTATCAGAGCACTAGGTTCCCTTAGGTCTCACGAGTCATGATCAAGTCTAGTAGAGTCTTGCGGATCGATACAGAGACGTCTGTACTTATATTCGAGAGGCTACAGGGCTGTTAGGAGTACTTCACTTCTTGATTCCTTATCGTGCAGTTTGATTTCTTTGAGGCTTATGCCTACGTTTCTTCTTACTCAATCTTACTCATCGCGAAGCGCTTGCTATAAATCGAGAATTTGAGGAATTGTAATGGTACTACAAATATGGTGTGTGATGTTTTTCCATGCGTAGTTGGTTGGGGCTATTGTTGTTGCTCTGCGGGAGGATAGTATGTTGTTTCCGCTCAACAGCTGTGTTTTTGAGAGCTTTGAGGCTATGCTCAGGTTGTTATGATGCTTATGATTGGTTATTGCACGGTATTGATATGATGATATGATGCTTGCCCATATGTCGGGGAAATGAATGACTTGATATGAGTTCTAATCGGAGCGTGATTATGAGATTTCAGTATTTTATTTCCAGTGGAGGAAAGACAATTGGACTATAAATGATCAGGTTCGGGTTGATAGAGTAATGAGACTGAGTGTTTTCTAGTGAGGTGGAATCTTCATCTGTGATGTGGCATCGGCGTCTTTGATCGAATAGGATGTGTTAAGTTCGTCGGTGTTATGGTTTCTTCGGTTGCATTGGGTCAGATTAATGTGAAGTAGTATTGAAGAAGCGGCTGTCAAAGATCGTGGTGTGCGGTGGTTCAGGATTGAATAAGTATTTCTAATGTAGGCGGCTCGAGGAATATGATCTTCGGAGAGTTTTGAAGTTGTGGTGATTTGCTAGTTTAAGTGCTACAGAGAATGATATTTATTTGAGGCAACAACTGGGCAGCATACGATGAGGAAAGACATGTGGGAAGTGCCAGAAAATGATTAAATTTCTAGAAGTCCAGGTGTAAGAAGCGGAAGTCGAGCAGTTGCTTAAAGGAGTGAGTTTGACCAAAGTGGGAGAGTGGCAGCGTAACATATGAGTTCTGTGGTAAGATAGCTGCACATCTTGAGGAGAATTTTGGAGAGATTTGAGAATTTTAGTGGACGGTGATTGGGTCCATGTGCTTAAATTGAAATATTGGCTATTTCGGCGGAAGATTGGATATAATAGAGAGGAGTTGTTCGATATGAAGAAGGATGCATCATAGCTGTGAATTAGAAGATATTGTCGCGCATTTAGTAGATGTCCATGAGGAGCGGACGGATTGGTAAAGTTGGTAAATGAGAATGGGTGTAGGATGGGGTATTGATGTCATAGAGATTGTGCATTACAACGTTGTTGGAAGGTGTCAGTTGGTAATTTTCGCAGGTGGGTTATCTTCTGTGAGCATGTCAGTGGTTGCGTGGTTGGTGGAGTTTTTGCGAGGGATTTTACTAACTATTCAGCAAGATGTCGGATATGAGAATGTGGTTAATGACTCAGAGTGCTTGTGAAATGCTAACGGAAGGATTTCAAGGAATTTGGCGAGTTGGTTATAAAGGATCATGTGAACAAAAGGAAGATTCTTGGTGAGTTCCAGATTTGTGTAATAGCGGCTTCAAGCTAAGTGGGAGAGTTCCTCCGCCTACGATTGAGTTGCATGGGTATCTACTGGCGAAAATTCTGGTCATCGGCATATTAGCGGGTTATTACAGCTAAGGGAAGAAGACATGAGTAGTAATTGAGCATAGGATTTGATAAATGTGTGCAAAGGTTGGCCTTATGGAATAAGGTTTAGGCTTTGGAAAGATTCAGGATTTATGTTTAGTGCAGAGGTAATTTGCAAGGGAAGTGATTTAGTCGGGTGCTTATTCAAGATGGATGTTCAGGTTCCAGCGAAGCCGTAGAGTTGATTATATTCGGGACCAAGCCAGAGTGGGTGACTCTCAACAATGGACCTAGTAGATTCAAAGGTTAGAATATGGTGTCTAAGGATTTCAAGCCGTATGGTTAAGAATCGAGCTTTCGCAGCAAAATTTTGAGAAAGAGAATATGGTTGGAGTGTTCTATGTTATCTTCGGCGTGCAGAGTAGCATTTGGAGGAAAAGAAGAAAATAACTTGGGGTTTGTAGAAGGGTTATCAGAATGGGTATACCGGTCGAAGATGTGAATATGCGTGCAAGGAGAGCATGAAACGGTTCATGAGCTTGGAGAAAAAGTAGTCTCGTGGAATGGAATCACTCGAAGTGAGTGCGAATTGAGTTGCTATGTGTTGATTTGGAGTTATCATCATTCCTAAGGTGAGTGCGAATTGGATTAAGGTATAAGATGGGTCGTGTTATATGAGCTTATGGAAGGTTTAATTGAATCTCAGTGTGGTATTGTGGCGGTGTTAGCATATGGGCATTGTGAGTTATTGTTCATCTTGATCTATGGCTTAAGAAAAATGGGGGGAGTCTGCTGTCAAAAGTTGATCGCGAGGCTAAGTGTCGTATCAGTTTCAGTTTGAGGTATTCGATTGAATCAGTTATGTCCTGCAGAGGTGGAGTTTGAGAACGACGCGAGTAATGGAAATTTGGAAAAATTAGATGGTCAGCCATGGGGGAATTGGCCTGATGGTGGCAATGATCAGTGCCTCCCGCATGATTAAATTATGCATATGATTTGTGGTGGAACGTGCAAGGCTTGACGGCCGCCGTAATTGATTTTATTTGGAAGCATTCAAGTGTCATGGCCTGTCATGGGTAGGCGGATCCCGGAAGGATTAAGGTGGCATAGACTATTACCTGAGGATTTACATGTTTTGTGATTATGAGAATTCACTCGTGTATCATTATGGTTCTCTTAAATTGAGTTAAGTAAAAGGTTTCTATGTGATAAAGTGTTCTCCCTAATAGTGGTTCAGGAGTTATGATGGAATTCTTGTGCTATTTCATATTGGCACGTTAGGTGCAGTGAGTAGTATGGAATTTGAGGTAAGGATCAAGGTTGCGGTTCGGTGTTGAAAAGGATGTCACGAGCTCGGATGAGTAAGGAAAGGGATTTGGATGTTTAGAGTAAGCTGGTATCGTCTTCAGCGTCACCTGAGATCGGTGGTGGTGTAAGAGGCTTTGCGTTCTGGTTGCAGGTTTCGTGGTTGGCTTTACAACATTAGTGTGATCAATGGTGTGGATGTGCAGACTTGTTACCTTGTGTGGAAGGTCGTGAGCGTGACCACAGCTAGATCGTATGAGTGTGACATATAGTCACTTAATTAATTGAAGATTCAGACCAAGTATAAAGAAGTATAATATTATTTATTTGAGAGTTTATGCCTGGAGGGCGCTCGGTTCATTTGGTTGTGGATGTAGGGGTTTTGCTCCAGCTATGATGGTTGATTTTGCGTTTTATGAGAAAAAGTGGGTTATTATGAACCTAGGTAAGGCTATTAGCCTAGTTCGGTGCGAGCAGAATCGGCTTGAAGGTTGTGAATGGATTTAAATATGATTTTGGGCTCCATGTGAGTCATAGGTGTTCGTTTCAGTATGGCGCTTCTCTCGGAGGGATATTAGAACATCAGATGATGTTCCATCTTCGTTCATTTCAGGTAATATTCTATTGTGCCGTGTGAGTTGTGAAGACGACTTGATAATTTCTTATGTGTTGAGATTCCGCGTAGTGATGATGATGTGTGAGAAGGATAACTCTCGAGATTCAAAGTATATATATCGCACCTCAGTTGTGCTTGAGTTTTGTAGCGTATGGCTCTATCAGTCTCCCCGGGATGGTATTATGCACTTAGAGTGCTTGTGACAAATATTCGATATTTTGTGGTAATGAGCAATTTAGCTCGGTGTGTATCTCATTATGTAAATTTTATGTGTGGATCAGGTGGCACGCCGCCATGGGTATGTTATTTGGATCGGGTTGCACGCCGAAACAGTGTGATGTTGAGTAAGTTTCCCCATATTTATTTTCTTGGGTTTTGCTTCCTATTTTCTGATGAAGGTCCATATTAGTTGCGTGAGTTGAGTAGTCCCTTCCGGAGTCATTTCTTTATGTATCATGTTCGAGTTGTGGCCTATTGGCGCATTGTGGCATCATGTGAGACTGTTGGTCATGTCTGGGGTGACTTGTTTTCCGAGCAGTTCATACTGGGTGAGACGAGATTATTGGATCAGGGATCAGTGCGATAAGATTTTGTGAAGTATATTAAAGGACAAATACCATTATTTGGTTCGTAATGAGGTGATGATCTAGTCAAGAGGAGAGATTCAATGATTTGTTGACTTTGCAGTTGGTTATAAATTTCTATACATCTCCTCCGTTGCGGTGGTATCGTAAGCATTATAGCAGGACCTATATATAAGTCATGAGGTGCATTGGGAGCATCAAATTCGTGGAATTTTGGCTATTAAGGTCAGGGAATGTCGTTATGGTTAAATGATGAGTTATGCGGTGTATGGTGCAAATTCAGCGGAGGCATGCAATCATATTCTGGTACCTCGTGTAGTGATTCATTCGGTGTTCATATATTGGAAACATGCCTGACAGAGGATTTCGGGTGTTGGAACTGGGTTCTGAGCTTTTTGTATGGATAAAAGAAGATATTTTCAGATTTGATCGAGCTAATGCGCTCAGCTGAGTGGTGGTAGTGCAGGTAGGTGCACAAGGTGTTAAACAGTAATTTCGGACAATTCCAGAGCAGTTCTTAGCACGTTTCAGGACGAACGTATGTTTAAGTGGGAGAGAATGTAACGACCCGACCGGTCGTTTTGAGCTCTAGCGCATCGTTTGGAGGTTTAAGGCCATGATCAGCTTCATTTTAGGTATTATGACTTGTAAGCGTGGTTGGGATTGAACTTCGGGAAGTTCGGAGTCAAATTGGAAAGAAAGTTCTCATTTCCGAAGCCTAAAGTTGGAAGAATTGACTAAGATTGGATTTTTTAGTAAACGACCTCAGAATCAGGATTTGAAGGTTCTAGCAGGTTCATATGATGATTTCGGACTTGGATGTATATTCGGAGTGGGTTTGGGATGACCTGGGAGCGTTTCAACGCATATTATGGAAATTAGTATTTTGGAAGAAATTTCATAAGTCTGGGTTGAAGTACATTTCAGTGTTATTGATGTCCGTTTGGGATTCGGAGTCTGAGAATAGCTCCGTATGGTGATTCTGGTGTTAGGAGCGCGACCGGAAGTGAATGCGGAGGTCCGTAGGTCATTTTGGAGTAATTTGGCTAAAGATAGAAAATTTGAAGGTTTTGAGGAATTGAACCAGAAGTGGAAATTTTGATATTGGGGTCGGATTCCGATTTCGAAAGTTGTGGTAGGTCTGTAATGTTGAATGTGACTTGTGTGCCAAATTTGGGGTCAATAGGACGTGATTTGATAGGTTTCAGCATCAAACATAAAAGTTGGAAATTCCAAGTTTATAAAGATTCAGTTGAGTTGCGATTCATTGTTTCGATGTTATTTGAGGCCTCGAGCAAGTCTGCATTATGTTTTGGAACAGGTTGGTGTGATTGGACGAAGTCCCGGGGGCCTCGGATGAATTCCGGGTGGATAACAGATCGAATTTGGAGTTTGAGGAAGGGTTGAAGCATTTGGTGTCTGGTGCGATCTCACCTGCGCAATAAGGGCCGCAGGTGCGAGAGCCGCGGGTGCGGCGTATGGCTCGCAGATGCGAGATTTGGCTGGAGCTGGGGAATCCATAGGTGCGGGTGCTTGGGGACACCTGCGAGGCTGGAGGCCGCAGGTGCGAAGTCGGGGCTGGGCAGTGTGTTATTTTAAACCGAGGTCTTGGCTCATTTGCACTTCATTTCTTCCATGAAAGGCGATTTTGGAGCAATTTTGGAGTGGCATTTTCGGCATCTTCCATAAGGTAAGTGATTTCTTCCATTTTGGATTAAATACTTGGATTATACATGGGTTAGACATGAAAATTTGAGATTTTTGAAGAAAGACCTCGAATTTGTATTTTTGGATTTTACCACGAATTTGGGCATGAAATTGAAAGAGGATTATATATTGAGTTCGTAAAGTTATGGGTAATCTTTATCTTTGAAAATTTTTGGAAATCCGGGCACGTGGGCCCGAGGGAAATTTTGTCAACTTTCAGAGCGGAGTTGGAAATTTATATAATTTGAATTGTTATAAATATTATAATATATTTTTATTGATTTGCCCGTTATTTAGATAGTTTTGGGGCGCTGGGCATCAAATTGAGTCGTCGGAAGGGCTTGGAAGCCGATTATGAATCTTCAGAGTGAGGTAAGTCTCCTTTCTAACATTGTAAGAGGGAATTATCTCCATAGGTGAAATAATTAAATATGTGCTACTATTAGTGGGAACTACGTACGCACGAGGTGACAGGAGCCCGTGCGTAGCTACTATTATGCTTATGTCTGGGTAGTCTAGGCCCCAAAAGCATGTTTTATTTGTCTTACTTGTAACCTTATTGATGAAACTAAAAATGATTAAACATTATCGAACTTGGCAAATGAATTTCTAGAAAATATTTAAATACTACCTTCGTGACCATTAAAAGAGAATTTTATCACTTCCTTGGGTAATTATTTTCCTGATAAAGCATGAATTTACTAACTGAATGTGTATCTATGAGTACCTGAGTCGCATGTATGATTCGCGAGCAGGGTAGCACTATTATTTATATATGACTGCGTCGCATGATCGATTCGCGAGCGGGGTACTAGATGCATCTATGGTTCGAGCCGTTCGATCCTTTGGTAGTGCACATTTTATTATTGTTTGTACGAGCCATTTGACCCTCGGCGTTACTTGCGCATGATATTTGCTGAGTACTTTCTATGATTTTTAACTGTTTACCGGCCTTGAATTATAAGTTGTCAACTGAAATGACAGAGATTAAAATTTATAGTTTTGGAATAAGTTGTTCCTTTCTGTCACTATTTGTTAAATGAATTATGACACTCATGCTTAGCGTCACCCTTGTTTATATTAAATTGACCTCTAGCAAGTGTCAAAGTCAACCTCTCGTCACGGTTAGGCGGGATACTTACTGAGTACACGTTGTTTTCATGCTCATACTACACTTGTTGTGCATTTTTGTTGCACAGGTTCATGTATATCCAGCGGCCCCGCTGGCGTCGTGGCACGGTTGATATGGGGACTTGGGTGAGCTGCACCTCTCGAGACGACCCGTAGCCAGCAGAGTCTCCTTCAACGTATTGAGTTGTACTTTCTTTACTGTCCCATTTGTATTCTGGACGGTTATTGTATTTCATTTGGTTTTTGTTAGAAATTACTCATGCACTTGTAACACCGGGTTCTGTGATGTATTTGTTAATTGAGGTGCTAAAACCTTATTATTTACTCAGTAAATTTTTATCGATTTTCATATAATGAAATGTAAAGTAACGATGTCTAAATAATAAAATAGGAACTTAATTAACTAGTGAGTGTTGGCTTGCCTGACTGCGGTGTCCGGCGCCATCACGGCCTTAATAAATTTTTGGGTCGTGACAGATATAGTTGATTGATTTGGTTTTGATAAAACCGAACCAATCTGATCTATGTACACCCCTGGTAGTAGGTATTTAAGAGCTTCTTCTTTTTTGTCCGCACAGTTTCTTTTCTTAACCATTCTCAAACGCGCTTTTTCTTTGTCAACTTGGGGATACAATTTGAAGCATCAACCTTAATTGGGTAAATTTTTCAAGAAAACGACATCACATGGTTATATTTTTGAAAAGTCTTTTGTGAGCTTACGTGAAATATTGTACTTCTCTTTGAGTTCCAAAAGTGACTAGAAAAGAATGTTAAGTTGGTACGCTAAATGGGGTTTAAAAGGGGAAAAAGCTAAAAAGAAAATATATAACGTTGGTTTTCAACTTTGACAGTTTAAATATTTTTTCTACACTATCTGATCAATTAAAAAGTCAATTACGAGTAACTTCACATAGCAATTACAGACCGATACCTACAAAATATGATAAATTAAATGACATATTACAATGGTTTGAAGATGTTGATGAGTCCACAGAGAAGTCAGACCTTCTCTCTTTAATGACTACCCCACTTTCCATCTTTAATGACTACCCCACTTTCCATCAATCAATCCCACAAAATATCTCCTAAACCGTCGGATATCCCCATGCAAATAAAGGTATATCATCCTTGGAGAGACTAAATCACAGTTTACTACTTCGTTCACATCACTCCAATCACCTACTCTCTCCTTCAAAGAAATGCTACCGATAGACTCAAATGAAAATCAAATTTCCCATATATCCATGCAAGATCTAGCTCAGTCACGTATGTGTACGCAATAATTAGATGAAATTAGTGAAAATCTAAAAATCAATTTATCAGTAGATGACCTCCAACGAATTTACCTACCCTGGAAATTTTCACTCATCATCAAACTCATGGGTAAACGCATCCTCCATCAATATCTCAAGAGGAAAATACATCAATTATGGAAGCCTACTGAAAACTTCACCCTCGTGATCCCTGGAGCAGACTACTTTATTGTTAAATTCAATAAGGAGGAAAACATGTCTAAGGCTTTGAACAATGGTCCATGGTTTATAAATGATTTTTTTTCTTTCCGCGCAAAAATGAGAACCACAATTTGTAGCAAATGAAGCCAAGCAATTATTCTCGGCAGAATGGATTCGTCTGCGTCAACTCCCAACAGAATTTTATGATACCACCATATTACAAAAAATTGGAATAAGATTGGAAGGTTGCTTAGAATTGATGCATGTACTTCATCAACATTTAGATGTCGTTATGCAAGGGTGTGTGTGGAGGTCTTGATGGATATGCATGTTAAGCCCTTTGTTTACATTGAGAACTATAAACAACAAATACATTATGAAGGAGAAAATTTTTTATGCAAGAATTGCGGTAGATTATGCCACAACCGTGTTAAATGCCAGTTCTCCAATATGCAACCATTCCAGTCCGAAGTGCCACAGGAAAATCAAAGCACAGTCACACGGGACATTAGTCAAGGAGATTGGATAACCGTTTCATTCTCCAAATAAAAGGCAATCAGTACACACTCCACTCCACTATTTAAGGCAACATCCCCAGGTATTATTGCAAGAATATTTGATATTGACACAAGTAAATTCCTTAACATTCAAAAACTTAGATATATTGAAAAGGAGGCTTTTGATCTTTCTAATGCTGGAAACAAGATCAGGCAATCCACTTGGAATTCTGGTAATTTCCCTTCCAAACAAACCTTACAGTCCTCAAACCATTTTGTCATTCTAGAGGCTCTACCCATGGTATGTGACAAGACCACTACCCAAATACCGGCCACACAACAATTCAACCAATGCATGCACTTGAAAATGGACACCCCTAATGCTATCTCCTCACACGTGGATGAGGCAGTGGATGTTGATACTCAATTTTGCTCTCATATTTTTCAAATAAGTATATATACTTTCAAAATATCTTTGCATCATTATTTAATTCACAAGCATTTCTTATAATTTTTCATAATTTTTAGAGCTTTAAAGTTAATTTTCTCGCATTTAAAATACTTGAATATTTACTAATTATTCCTTCAAATTATTTGTGATGACTTAGTCATCCAAATTTATTACTTTGTATCCACATATATATTTAAAATATTTTTACTTCATTTTGTATAATTATAATAGTATTTTTAGGCTATTACACAATCTTGCAATAATAGCCTATATTTTACAATCTACTGCATTTGTTGTTTTATTTAAAATCAAAATATTTTGTGTACATTTTTATTATCTTCTAAGATTGCTTTAGATTATTGAGTTTCATTAATAGTATTTTTATATTTATTTTAGCTATTTCATTACATTATTTTTTCTTTAATTTCTTCTATTTTTAAATTTTGGCCCAATACATGCCAAATTCGGACCCCAGTTCATCAGCCCACACCTAAAACTCTAAGCCCAATACCCTAGCCCAAACCAAATAACCAATTTAATTAACCCGGTCGGTACCCATTCAAACGACCCGCCCCATTCCCTTTTCGATCCTGGCCGTTAATCTCAAATGATCAACGACCCATAATAAATCCCTACCCTTCCTAATATTCCCCCACCCTAAACCCTAATACCATTCCCACACTCCAACAGCCTCTAAACACTCTCCCCTTTTCTTCAGAAACCCTTGATGCCTCCTCCCAAATCCCCTCAAGTCCCTGTTAAATCATGAAATTCTTTCACGATCTGCTTACCTTATTTGTACTATCTTATTATCATTCGTACGTTCGTGGTATTACTTAGTAATTTCCCGATTATGGCAAGTATTACCTCTCCGAATCGAGTGCAATCGTCCTCAACCTACAAGATTCAGACGAAAATTCGTGTGTATACACTCTCAATAAGGTCGTATGGGTCCGATTCACCGAGATTCTTGGCTAATTTTGACTAATTATCTTTTACCTATTTTGATTCGGAATAGGCTACGCATGTGACATTCCTTGTTTCTGCTTAAACTTCATTGATTTTCTTTCCTTATTTGTGTTTGAATAATTATTTTCCATGTTTACTTGTTCGATTTCTACTATTATATAAGCCCATCCCCTAATCCCCTTTGACAGACTTTTAATCACTCGATTCACTAAGAAGTAAAAGTCATTGCTCTCTTATTCTCTCATTCTCTTGTTCTATACTTTGGCTCTTGGCCATCTGAAAGCCAAGACCACCAGAATTCCACTATTCAACCTCTCTCACTGCAAGCACTGCCCGGGGTTCACTTGAAGCCCTTGGGAACTCTGACGCACTGAGAATTTTGGGGTTTCTGTTGTTTTCTACTTGTTACTGATAAGCAAGCTGTTGGCTCTTAATCTCTATCTTATTAGCTCGTTAATTCTGCAAATTGGTGAGTAATGAGACTCTTGCGATTTTATTCTCTTTTATTTGTATTCATGCCATTTAGGCCTTTATGAATCAATATGTTGTTACTTGCCTCTGTTCATGTTCATGTTTGTTCTCATTATCTTATACCCCTGTATTTTAATATCTGAACCTACTTGGATTCTAAGTTTTGGTGCATGCCCATTTTATGCGTGTTACTTGAATGATTCCCTTAAACCTGCTATGCTATTTTGATCCCTATTATTTGTTATGAGTCCCTTCATATGCCTTGCCTTGGATGCTTGTACTGAAACTCTTAGGGGATCATCTCCTACCCAGAACTTATTTGAGTGAACTTCTTTCCGATGAATACTTTATGTATGAAATTCTACGGTTTTCCCTGTTTTATGTTTACATGAACCTTATGTGCAATTATTGTCTCAATGTTTAGTCAAACATGTTGCTCTGTTGTGTTTTTTCTCAATCCTGCACTCTTTAGCATTGCCTAAAGCTTCTAGTTGAATTTCAATATACTTAGCTTCTTCTATTATGCATAGTCAACTGACATAAGGCCTAGAGTGTGCATGTTCTATTAACCTTAAGTTGATATGCTTATCCACCATGAGTTCTTTGGATTTTGGAATCTTTGAGTTATACTCAACATGTTAAGCTGCTTGTTGACTGTTGTAGATCATGCCTACTTGCCTGTTTTCTATATGTATTAGGATCTCATGTGACAATTGATATTCCCCTTATTATGAATCTATTAGACTATCATGACTAAGAATCTCAGGTCTAAAGTCCCTTTAGACTAAGTTTGGATCATGCTTTACAGGGGAATTGTTTTCTGGAAGACTTAGCATGCTTATCTTGTTAATTCCAATGACATGCCTCTTCAACTCTGTTAATATTTCACATGCTATACTCTTTCCTTGTTATGAACCGATGTTATCATTCCTTAGGCTTAAACTACTTTATTAAGGTCGTCCTGTTGATCCTTCAGCATTCATAATTAGATCCTCTACTGGAAATTATCTTAAGTTGTTTTTGACCATGTCAGTGTTTGAAATTTTTTTAGAAATAGTCTTCTATCCTGTGATGATCAATCATGTCCTCTATAACTAAAAATGCAAACATGAACTTGCTTTATGTGTATCCTGCCAACATGCCACACGAATTTGTCGATACGTCTTGATCGTAATCAACTTTACAGTCCTAAGAAATAAGTATGTGGAATTCTTGCTCTGTTTAGTTAGTTCAACATATAGCTTGTTGCTTGTGTGACCATGTCCTTCGTTTGGGCTTGGTGTCTGGTTCCATGTGATGTTGCGCTTGGCTGTTGGATTCAAACTTACTAGACTGATCCTATGAGTTGGGAACTCGAGTCTACTGGAGCTGTCAAAGGCCTGGAAAATACTGGGTTGTCTATACGGGGCCTATCATTGGGCCTATAATGGTCTTCTTATGTAATTATCCATATTTGATTCGGGCTGTAATAACTTGTAAAGTGAACAATTGGGGATTTAGTAAAAGGGGGAAATTGGGTACTTTAATTTTCTCATGAATGGATAGAAAACATGTCTATAGGATTTCATTGCTTTATCTGTTGCTTTATTTGACACGCCTTATTTTCTATACACGGATAGAAAGCATACCTATAGGGACCTAAATGCTTTACTTGCTAACATCAGAAACATATCAAAATATAAGTATTTTCTTATTCACATATTTTATTTTTTACACACTATTAGACAACATGTCTGTAGGATCCAAATATCATTGACTGTTTGCTCAACTTGTTCTATTACTGTGCGACTGTTATGTAACATACCCTTTGCTAATCTAGATACATGGAAATAAGGTTTAATGAATCAACGGCTTTATACTGCTTTTGTACTGTTTCGCTTAGATAGCATGCCTATCGGGACGAATTGTTATAAAATTTAGTCTAATTTTCAATTGCTAGAAAGCCTGCCTATAAGGTGTTTTATTGACGCTACTAATCTTGTGTCTTCAAGTGACTTCACTGCCTAATCATTTGACTATCATGTCTATAGAATACTTTCACCCTCCTAAGACGCATCTATATAAAAATCAACATTGCTAATTCAGAGTTCTGGGATTGTTTTCACTACCTTATAACAAAATGATTAGAAACCATGTCTATAGGACTTGTAACGCTTTAATTTGCCTATACGCTAGTCCAAAAATTATAGCACTGTCTACCTAATATTGGAATCCAGAATCACATAAAAATCATGCCTATAGGACTTAATGATCCCAACACGTCTTAATATTGCCTGTAATATGAACTTGCTCGCGTGCATTTGTTGCTTATATGTGGAGGCTTACTTGATCCATTTATTTGTCTTTATGTGCAGTCTTACATGTTTTGAATGTCGCTTAGATTTATAATTTTGAGCAACCTAAGTAAAGTCTAGAACCACCCAATAGGACCTCCTGGGCCATAGGCATGGGACGGGTAGTGCACACATAAGATACGATTTAGAATTAAATTAGAACACTTTAGGTAAACAACTTTAACATAGTAATCGGGAAGCAGGAGATGATAGTCTGTGCCCGTTGAATGCTATGAGCAACTCCTATCTAAAAGGAGTTGTGGTGTATTATTTATGTTGCACGGGGTGATCCTTTAGGCTAAAAAACTTAGGACCCCCCTCCCCCTTTGTTTATATACTTGATATCTACATTTAGTCATTTAAACATTGTAGTTGTGTCCTTGTAGTCCTTAAGATTTGTATCAATTGTGTTATAATAAACTTCTTCTACCTGTACATCATCTTCGTTTATTTGATCATCTAGTCTAATTACATAATTCATATAGTTCTAAGTTCGGCTGGGACCCACAATTATGACCTCGAAGAGTGCCTAACACCTTCTCTTTGAGGTAATTTGAGCCCTTACCCGATCTTTGGTGACGCTGACTAGTTAAATAGAGTTATTTGCACAATAGGTACCCTAACTCACCTTAAAATCGTTATGTGACAACTCTTTTCTTTTAATACCCATTTAAAAGAGTTGTCATATGTCGAAACCCGATTTCGCGAGAAAAAGGGGCGTGACAGTGAAAACTTTGGAAATTTCACCCCAATCATTGGAACGAATCTTATTAAAAAAAAATAGTATTAATAAATCTACCACTACAAATAATATTAATTTATTTAATTCTTCTACACAATCTTCCAATAGGCAATATACTAGCACTACCCTTACCTCCGAACCTAATATGTCCAAAAAACACTTGTTTTTGCATGCAAAGATGGACTGCCAAATGGAAGAAGTATTGGAACATGACATCAAAAAAATCTTCACAAAATCCTCTTAAATCACACACGCCACTCCAATCAATCTACATGCAAATTGAACCTACACCAAAGATAATTAGCTCTACCTTCGCACCACTAACAACCAAGGAAAATACCAATATAAGCTCATCTAATAGAGAAGAAGATGACAAGGTTACCATTTATGGTGAGAAGGAGGTTCAGGCTAGTTCATGTTCCTTACCAACAAAGGAACCAAAATATGGACAACATACCCCCACTACCACCTTACCTCCCCAACCAACCTCCCTTCTTCACATCCCCTCCACAACCACAAAACTATCAACCAAACCCTTGGCTAGAAGCGGGTCTACTGGGCCATGCCATCACCTTCAACATCCAAATCAATGGGCAGGAGATGGTGATAATAATCCAAATTACACTATATCTAGCCCAACTAATTCCGGAAGGAATGCATCTAGACATGAACAACTATACAAACCAATGGATCAAGAACATCCTTCATCCACTAGCACCCAACATGCATCACACATTAATTCAAGCAATGCAAGAATAGTGGAACTACCATAAATTCCAAATCAACACAAAACAATGAACCTACCAATGAATCTTTCCTTCTTTCCACCGGAGGAGAATACGACCTAAACCCCATCTCATGCCCTAAAACCTCCATGCAAACCAAGAACAAGTCAATCCAATAAACCAAAACTCAGTCAATTTGCACCCCAATCACCAAGTCAATGTACAAGAACCAAACATGAACCCAATACAATATCAAGTAGGGGAAGAAGAAGAACTCCCACAACAAGGTATGTAGGCGAGTGAGGAGTTTCAAGCCTAAACGAAGTAAAAATATTGTTCTTCCCAGAATTGTGGAACAAGAAGTACATCTTCAGTTGCCCCAGTACAATGTACAAATGCTCAATGCACATATGACCACCATAGAAACCAATAGTGGGGAAACAAGCAGTGATACTTGTACCATCAAGGAGGTGGAACCACAACAATGTGGAAATGGAAGCCAATGTCAACTAACACCAAACCTTAGAAATGAATAGGGCCACCATCATTATTTCTGGAATGTTATGGGAGCAAACAAAGATGAGTTTCATAGGAATTTTAGGGAACTTATCGACACCCATAGGCCATGCATGGTTTCCTTACTAGAAACTAGGATGACGGTACATGCATCATTACTCAATGACTTCAACTTCTCTAGAACTTATAGAAGTTCCAGCAGAAAGGAAAGCAAGTGGTATGGTTATCCTCTATAACCATAACATAGTCACAATCCAGCATTTCACTATGAGAGGTCAGGATATTCATGCCCTAATCAAGGTGCGTCCTTTTAAAACTCAATGGAACTTGGATAATAGGTGGTGACATTAATGATATTATCAATAGTAGTGAGAAATTAGGAGGTAGACCTATGAAACCTTCTAGGTCTTCTAAAATATGGATATACATTAATAAGTGTAACCTTATCGATTTAGGCTTTAAAGGTTGCAAGTTTCATTGGTCTAACCATAGAAGAAAAAGTAATGGATTAAGCATAGAAAGATTAGATCGTATTCCAGCAAATGAGGAATAGATAAATATTTTTCTTAATGCCACAATCACTCACCTCCCAAAAACATACTCGAAACATAATCCAATTTCGGTTAAACTTAATGACTGTTTCAATCATCCACACAAGCCTTTTAGATTAGAAAATATTTGGTGCACTCACCCTGACTTTACCAATGTAGTAGCTACCAACTGG
This sequence comes from Nicotiana paniculata, assembly GCA_005239505.1. Taxonomy (NCBI): domain Eukaryota; kingdom Viridiplantae; phylum Streptophyta; class Magnoliopsida; order Solanales; family Solanaceae; genus Nicotiana; species Nicotiana paniculata. The sequence continues at coordinate 39,383 of ML343509.1, forward strand.
GAAAATAAGGAACTCATTGAAGCTATGAAAACATTCACTAAGAATATTAAAATATGGGAGAAAATAATATTTGGAAGTATCTTTAGGAATAAGAAAAAGATTCCAGCTCAACTAAATGGCATTCAAAACTCCAACAATTATAACCAAAGCCTTTTTCTTCGGAACGTAGAGCAATACCTTATTAAGGATTACAATAATATTTTAAAACTGGAAGAAGATTATTGGAAACTTAGATCTCGGACTAATTGGATTAATGAAGGTGATGCTAATACGATATTGTACCACATCTCAGCTACTAATAGAAAAAGATAAAGTCACATTAGTTTATTTAAGAATGATCAAGGACATTGGATCGATAATCAAAAAGATCTATTACATTACACCCTTGCCCACTTCACGACTGTTTTTACCACTAACCATGAGGAAATCAATTGGTCTAGTATTAAACTAAGCCTTACTAGTTTTGTAAACTTAGACCCGCTAGATTTAAATAAACCCCTACAAGATAGATTAGCTCGACCATATTTTTCTTTAAACCATTTAAGTCTCCTGGGCTCGATGGTTTGCACCCTTTTTTTATCAGAAGTATTGGCACATTAAAAGAGAGTTCGTGAGGAATTTTTGTCACAAAGTCTTCAATGATAACCCAGTTTCTCCTGAAATCAACTCTACTTATTTATGTTTAATTCCTAAATTTCTCAACGCCAACAATCTCAATAATTTTTTTCCTAATTAGCTTGTGTAATACCATCTATAAATTATAACAAAAATTATAGCTAATAGACTAAAACCCTTTCTTGATAAGTTTATTAACCCTACCCAATCTAGCTTCATTAAAAATAGAAGAGCTAGTGACAATGCGATAATTATTCAAGAACTTATCCATCAATTCAAAAAATATAGGGGCAAGCCTGGTTGTATGTTGATCAAGATCTACTTAGAGAAAGCTTTTGATAAATTGGTGTGGTCCTTTATTTATAGAACTCTCTTTTACTTTAAGTTTTCTACCAAATTTTCACAACTAATTATGTCATGCATAACTACTTCCTCAACAGCTGTCCTGATAAATGGAACTAAAATAAACTTCTTTTATCCAAGTAGGGTAATTAGGCAAGGGGACCCCATGTCTCTGTATATCTTCACATTATGTATGAAAATGTAATCCAGGTACATTAATCACCAAGTCGACATTAGGAAATGAGATTCCATTAACTTAAGTTACAATTGTCCTCCCTTGTCGTACTTATTTTTCGCAGATGACCTTGTTCTAATGGGGAAAGAAAATAATAAAATGTGCTGCACAATTCTCTTTGCTCTTGACTACTTCTGTGAAATCTCTAGACAATCTATTAACTACAAAAAGTCTAGAATTATTTTTTCTAAGAATTGTAATACCACCACTACAACTGATATCTCCTTTTACCTAGGCATCAAATGTCATAAATATTTTGAAAGATATCTAGGATTCACAATAATCAGTGGTACTCCTAATCACAAGAACTACCAACATATCGTTGATAACATGAGAGCATAGCTTTTAGGTTAGAAAAATAATAACTTAAATTTAGCTGGTAGAGCTACCCTAATATCTTCGAGCCTATCTAGCCAACCAGCGTAGTACATGCAATATACCTTGTTACCCTACAAAACCCTAAAAATAATTGATCAAATACAAAGAAACTTCTTATGGGAACCAACGATACTAAAAAGAAATTATATCTTATTAGCTGAGATGTTGTCAAAAAGAAAAAGAAACAAGGTGGGCTGGGTTTAAAGAAAGCTAGATCTAAAAATGAAACCCTTCTAACAGGCATAGCATGAAGATTATCCAATAGCCCGTCGAATATGTGGGTAAATAAAAAAAATACACTACCAACTCTAATTATAATACCTCCTTCATCTGGAAAAGTATTATTAAGGGGTGGTCAATATGCCAGCATGGCATAATATGGTCTATTCACAACAATTCTTCTCTTAATATCTAGAAAAATAAGTGGATCCCTAATTCCAACAACCTTAGAAGTTCAGTGACAGGCCCCCTAACCAAGCAAGAGTCTGCCCTCACAATTAGAAACATTAGAACCAATAATAAATGTCTTAGTAAAATCTCCTTCAACATTCTTACTGAAATACACCAAAGAATTACCTTTATCATTTTAGCACGAGACAATACCAAAAATACCCTTATATGGGACATTAATAATGAGAATCTTTTACTACAAAATGTTGCTATGATCTGATTGACAAGGAAACACCTACAGTAACAAATTTTAATTGGATATGGAAACTTCAGTGCCCTAATAAAATTAATTTTTTTTATGATTATGCTACCACAATATGCTACCTTGTAGAAATTACCTAACTCGTATAGGTACCAATATTAATGACCAATGCACAATCTGCCGCAAGGAGACGGAGTCAATTGTTCATATTTTTCTTAAGTGTACTATCGCTCAAAATCTTCGGGCAGAATTAGGTATTAACACAACAAACTATCACCCATATAGGGACAACTGGCTTCTATACCTTCGTGATAAGAACCCTTCCTTAACCAACAAATACCTATCATGGCATAACTTATTTCCATTCATTATATGGAACATATGGTTAAATAGAAAGAGTAACAATATTAACAACACCACAAATAACGTCTCCTTAAAATGGATGATGAACCAGGCCACCGAGCAAAAGCTATTCATGGAGCGAGAATCTAACTTGGATAGAAAAATTGCCATAAATTTCCACTGGACTCCACCCCGAAAGGTTGGTATAAATTGAACATGGACGGGGCTTTCAAAAAGGGTATCACAAGTGGTGGTATAGAAGGTGTTTTTAGAAATCCAAAAAGAGATTGGATTTTAGGATTCCAAATGAAAGCCTTCTCAAGAGCTCCAGTCCACAGTGAACTCCAGGCCCTCTACCAAGGGCTACACATAACACAGGAGAGGAAGTTATATCACTTGGAAATAGAGACGGATGCCACTCAGGTAATTACTTATATTAACCATGGATGTGTAACTTACGACTCTATCATTAAATCATGCAGGTTGTTAATATCCGGAATGGGCATGGTGGTGATTCAGCATAACTTCAAACAAAGCAATGAAGTAGCTCATCTCTTGGCAAAGCATGCAGAGACTCTTACTGTTTCTAATAAATTTTATTTTTTGTCTATTCCCCACCGTATGTCATGGCCAGGATACTGTCGGACAAGGGAAAAAATATTTATGTAAAAACTATCTCTATTAATGCTTGTAGACATCTCGTCAAAGTTGGTAATCATCATGCAATGCATGGATTATCAGCTGGATCATAACTATTGTAAACTCTAATCGTTGCTATATAAAATAGTCCAGTTTATTTATAAATTAAAAAAGAAAACGAAAAGTGTAAGAAAATTCTTATACCCGCGGTGCATTTAAGTAATACTCTAATAATATACATGAATCCAAGGGAACAGTTAGCTCAGCTGCCATAATATATAAAATGATTAAAGTATTATTGGAATATCTTTCACCCAGCATTATCACGAAAAGCAACTCAAAAAGAGTTGGCAATAATTAGAGAGCTTGCTGCTGAGACATTACACATTAGATTCTTCTTTACATGAGATATGGATTTCCTCTTTGATACACAGTGATCTCATCCACTAGGCCTCGTCTTTCTCTTTTTTCCTATCCTATACTATAGATGCGATACACAGTAGATAACCACAATAATTACACTGAAATTTTGAGACCAACACCAACAAATGTAGTTTCTTTATTAATTACTCTAATTTGAATTCAGAGATGCTTACTCTTCCCCCTTTTGATTAAGAACCGGTAATGTGCAGATATTTTCTCCGGATATACGCTTGGCAACGACGGATCCAAGATTCTTACTAAAGGGATTTATGCATAAAATAAATTATTTAGCTATACAGTGTAATTTTTCCGGCAAATTAAGGGATGTCAATCTGCCAATGACGCTTAGTATTAGAGTCGTATTACATTAATGCCCCTCGATTTTTACATTCACTTGCACACATCTGCGAGGAATCAGAAGTGAAATAAGCAGTAATACATTTAGGATTTTAAGACGACATAGTAGATACGTATTAATATCCGGCATGTTCCCTTATTCTTTTGTGATTGCTAACTTGCTATATCAAGGCAACATATATTATCCCTCCCAGTCCCTACTGATAAGTCAACTTATGTTAAGAAGATGAAACTTTAAGCTTGTTTATCTCGAAATACGAGTAACAATTAAACTTGTAAAGTGATTATAAGGATACGTGATCTTATTCAATACCAATTGATAAATGACGTATTAAATAAATGAATTGAACGATAAGGATGAATTAAACCGGTATTGCATCGATATGTCGACCTCGATTATGAATAAGCTCGAGATCAGATATTAAGAACAATAAGAATAGTAACAAAAATGTAAGCAAGTAAAGAGCAGCGTATTATTATTTCTCAGTAAGTGCATATCTCCTTTACAAATGAACAGAGCTCCTCTTTATATAGTGAAGAAATCCTAAATAAGGTACAACTATAATTTTGAAAATAAATCCATGATTGATGTCAATAACTGTTAGCGGTTTTGTCAATCCTGAGATTCCCGCCGAGATTTATGGTCGAACACTGATATCTCACTATTCTGTTGCTCGATGTTGGTCTTGCCCGATCTCGATCCTTCGGTCTTCGTGTCTTCGGGCTCGAGCTCGCTTCAATATGAGATTAATCTCGAGACAGACCCTCGAACCCCATAAAATCGGACATCCTTGATTTTAGTTGTATACAAAGTTTTATGGGCCGTGACTTTAAAAGCTAGATCATGAAATAGGATTATTCAAAATCATATAAGGAGAGAATGTCTCTTCTTCAACGAATATGAGACACTTAACACCTTCTTCACCGTCGACCGTCACACAAAAAATAAATTAACTTTAAGTTCAACTCAACCTCAATAGTTAGCGTATAAGGCAAAATTGTCCAAAATCATATAATAAGATAATAGTTCATTCTCCCAACTATTGTGAATGATAGATTGCTCCATTGTACCATGGGGAACGATGTCAAACCTTCAACCACTTTTGAAATGCTTTTTTTCTTTTCTTTGTGTAGTTAATGAAGTGGGTGCAGGGCAGGAAGGAAATTAGATAAAAGAAAGGATTGAAAACGGAAGTGAATTAAATTCAAGAGTACCCAGGATGGTCAAAACTTACGACAACAACACCAACACCCAAAAATCTAGTTTGATCCCAATATATGGGGTCTGGGAAGGGTAGTATGTACGCAACTTTACCCCTACCTAATACAGGTAGAGAGGCTGTTTCGAATAAATCCTCGGTTCAGGAAGGACAAGAAGAAGAAGAGGGAAGCAAGGAAGAAAGAAAGATGGAAGAGAGAAAAAGGGAGAGATAAAGGATAAATAGTATCAAATAATAGCAACAAAGAATACAATACCTGAGGCGAACATAACCACATACCGTAATAAAAAGTATATGAAGGGACATGCATGCTACTAAGCCTATCGGTGAATACTATAAACTACCTACTAACCTTCTACCTTAATCCTTGACCTCCACACCCTCCTATCAAGGGTCATGTCCTCAGTGAGCTGAAGCGGTGCCATGTCCTGCTTAATCACTTCTCCCCAGTACTTCTTAGACCTACCTCGACCCCTTCTCAAACTCTCCATGGCCAACCTCTCACACCTCCTGACAGGGGTATCAATGCTTCTCCTCCTGACAGGGCCGAACCATCTCAGTTGTGACTCCCGCATCTTGTCCTCCACGGAGGCAACTCCCACTCTGTCCCAGATAGCTTCATTTTTAATCTTATCTCGCCTGGTACACCCACGCATCCATCTCAACATCCTCATTTCTACTATTCTCATCTTCTGCACGTGGAAGTTCTTGACTGGTCAAAACTTAAATTTCCAAAAAAGAAAATAAGAAGAAGAGAGGGTCTCTAACCAAGTTTTTCTGTAAAAGAATGGGACATGGGCTGTAAGACGAAAAGAAAGACAACAAAGAAGGCTAACGGGGATTGTGACGGAAGGGTAAGTATTCTTTCATACTTAATTAGAGATTTGGAGTTTAAGTTTTAGATATAAAATCGTCTTTATTAGAGAATACTTTACCTCTCAATATAAAATTTTTCATGCGAATTCAAATTTAATCGGGTCTCAATACCGAATATCGGAAACAAAAGAAAAAACAAGAAAGAAGACATAGGACATGTGATGTGGCACATGTACCTAATGAATTGACAAACCTATTAGGCGGACTTTTTGGCATAACCAAAGGCCATAATTCAAACACCAAACTTCAAAAACCACATCACATGATGTTGTCCCATTCCACAAAACAAAGGTACCATCCGTACCAAACCGTAACACCTCATACGTCAATTATGAATCCCCCATATATATTAGTATACTATTGGAGAAGACCAAAAACATTAATCTAACTGTTCTTGATGGAACTTTCTTCAGTTTTTTACAGCTAACAAAATTTTGTTTACATTCTTGATTCAGACAGTATGCTTGCGACCAGTTTTCTTTCGTTCTCAATATACACACACCCTTACGTTCTTCAAGTGTACATTAAGTGTTAGAATTAAAGATTAATTTGGCCAAGAAAATTAAATCAGACTGAACAGTGAACCCTTAATTAATTAGTGATGGCTGACTTTCATCTGGGGACTGTGAACGTACTACAGAGCAAAGTGGACTATGCTTTATTACTTTTATCGTATGAATCTCTCTCGATATCTCCATATCATTTTTATTTTATTTTAATTTTTTCTGTTAAAGGAGCTGAATGGCCAGCAGGATATACTCTTTTTATTCACTTGTTATACTTAGTGATGAATTATTCGGCGGATAAATGACTCATCACATGCACAGCTCAAACAATCTAAAGCTCCTACGTTTTCAACTTGGACAGAATTCAGGTATGCATCAATCAGTAAATACATGACATATTTATATATAACTTTATCACCTAATTATATTAGTATAATAATTTAAGGAAAATGTAAAGTTTATAGGAGTAATGCGTTATGAATTGGTAGTGAAGAAAAAGTAAAATTAGTGCATAAAACATAAACTTTTTGTATTGGGTTGGAGGATATATCCACATGGATTGGAGGCCCCTCACAGGTATGGAAATGGAACATGGAGATTGAAATTATTGCTTGGAATCAGAAACACATGGTATTGCTCTTTATTTCTCAACACTATGTCTACAATTTATTGATGACTCATTCTACTTTCCAAACTAGGATCACGTTCTAGGTAGAATATAATCAATACTAGTACTTCTAATTGATGGTCTACAAATTAACGCAAATAATTCTCCATATAATTATTCAGAATGCTTACCTGTCATAATCTACATAGTACTCTCTTCAATACACTTGTGCGAAAATGCAAATCATGACTAGGTATAAATAAGAATTTTTTTAGCTTTTATATGTAAAAGTGGAGTCAAATAAACACACACACAAGCATGTAGCAAAAACCATTTAGTTACCTAATGAGCTATTCTAGGTTACTTAAAGTAGCAAAAGCCATAACTTGCCTCACTTTCCACGTTGCCTAATAGGTTTACCCCTTTCCAAAATAATGTAGCTCAAACTTGCTTAAAATTTACTCCCTCTTATTCATGTTTATACCAAGATGAAAACATGACCGTGAGGACACATTGCAATTTCAATCCTTCCACAGAATTCTTTAACCAAAAGAGCTCCAGCGCATTGTCTATCAGCTCCTCAGTTGCCTGCAGGTCACAGTCATCTCTGTGAGGTTGCATCAACTTGTGGACAGAGGCGGACCGTGCAACGGGAGCACATTATTCTGCTCAACCACTACCCCCTAAATGCTTTTAGTATTCAGGGTGCCAACTGCTTTAAATTAACCATTTTTACGGTATTTACGTGTATATATATAAAATTTCGGCCGAAGTTTACGGGGTCCGGTGACCCCTCACCCTTACACATGGGTCCGCCTCTGGTTGTGGACAAGGATAAATTTAAGGGTGTCTAACGGGTGGGCCGGGCCTGGCCGGTTACATTTTTTTTTTTAACCGGACGGGTTGCGGTTACATGTTCTTACCGGTTAATTGTTAACGGGTTTAACGGGTTGGGACTTATCCGGGTAAAAACGAACCCGTGCAGGTAGGGGTACTGCCAGGCCGGACCGGGTTTCAGTCTTTTTAATTTTTTTTTTCAAGTTTTTGTACATGTATTGTAATTTATATAAAATATAAGTAAAATATATAAAGATAACAATGATTATGAAAAAAATTGCACTTAAAAATTACAAGTGCAACATGTATTTCAATTTTAAAGTTCAATTGTTCTTCAAACTTCAAAATCCGAATGATAAAACACGATAAATTAAATTCCAAAACAAAGAGCCAAATAAAATTAGAAGATGAACTGAAGACTTAAAGTCTTGAAAATTGGAGAATGAGAGAAATTCTGAAATTGAGATTGAAAAATGATAGTTGAGTGAAGAAATGAAGAAAATGAGGGGTATTTATAGTTTCAGAGAAGGTTAATTTTGTAAAATGAAAATAGGTTAAAATTTAAAGAAAAAAGAGCCTATTTGTGCAAATTTAACATTGGGCAACGACATGCTGTCAGGGGTGACCGTTGCCAACGGTCAGTGGGCCCCACATGTTTAAAAAATAAATAAAAAATAGTCGTTGTACCGGGCCGGTTAAACCGGTACACGGTTACGGTTCACTACCGTTCTGGTTACCCGTTTCAAAAAAATTAAACGGACCAACCCCCTCTAACCCCCCTACCCAGCCCCCTGTGAACCGGGCCGGTCCGGTTCCGGTTTTAACCGGTCTGTGCTGGTCCGGTTACGGGTCAACCCGACCCGTTTGCCACCTTTAAGGATAATAGCAACCCCCAGAAAAGCTAAAAACAAGCCCAAACAAATTAACCAAAATATTTGTACTGCTTTAAAAACTAGGTTATAAGTTTAATTAGAGAAATCAAGAAGAACCAAAGGATTTACTAAGGGAGAAAAGTAAATATAATGGATGTAATCCTAGTGCATTTTTTTCTTTTCTTCACCAGACCTAAAATCCCAAGCAACAGAACAAAAGAGCTTGCATTAACGTCATCTATATTCTTTCGGCCAAATAATAATATGAAGGGGCATGTCCCGACCAATGAAAAATTAACCCAAACTCCAAAAAAATTTCCATTTTTGCCACTAAATGTTCAAACTATTAGGACCTTCCTAGTATTCACAGTTCAATTGCAAGCATGTCCTATATTTACATCCAACATCTGCACTATCTACCTGTGTTCAATATGGTCACCCCTGGCAATCTGAATACCTGTGTTCAATATGGTCATCCCTGGCAATCTGAATACTTGTGTTCAATATGGTCACCCCTGGCAATCAGAACCAAAGACTCATGAAGATCCTCCGAGAACTCTCCTGAGATCAGATTTCTGTGCTTCTGTGAGCCTTGTTGGATACTTAACATCCATCTTGATTCTCAGATTTCCTTTTCTCCGAGGATCTTTTGAAATTGGCATCCCTTCATTTGGGACAACTACCTCATGCCCGGGTTTGACAATGTCAGTCAATGGGATAATGAGATTTCTCCCATCCAGTGTCGTAAGCTCCAGCGTTCTTCCAGTGAGAGCTTCAAGAAGTGAAATCTCTTGATTGACAATAAGGTCATTCCCATCCCTTGCATAGACATGATGAGGTTTTTCCTCGATAACGAAAACCAGATCGGCCGGAATAATACCAGGTTCCTGATTTCCCTTTTCCGGAAAAGTTACCTTGGTTCCCTTCTTCCACCCAGGCTTTATCTCGATGGTCAATATCTCCTCTAGAGTCCGCAGCTTCCTGGCAATAGAACAACATACATATCACAACAAAGTAACAAACATTGATGAACATCCTATGAAATTACAGAATGTATCATCAAAAATTCATCACATAACGTCTCTATAGATCCAAAAAATACAAAATCCATGAAACTACAAATATAAACACAGGATTCATACAAACATCTCATGTCTAAAAGCAGAGGATGGTGAATCACAGAACTTATGCTCCAACAGGGGAAGTTCATTTCTCTATGGAGTGACATCATTACTCTACGCACGAAGAAAGTCAGCTAATAATCAAAGTTTTAGATACCCAACCGAGATCATTAGTACTTAATGAAGAATTTGCATTCATACCACAGAGATATCCAAAGCAACATAAACCAATTCATATATTCACATTCTTCCTATCTCAAAAGTTTCTCCAGCTAATCTCAACGAAAAGATCATCAAGAACAACTGAAAGGCGGAGACATACTGGATGACCACAAAAGAAAAACGATAGAAAATGTTCAAACTGAACAGAGCTAACTAACAAGATTGTGAGTGATGATACTGACAGTTTAAGAACCATTTCACTATTACTGTAAGATGGAAGAGTGCATCAGACAAAGTTATAGAGAATAGCTATGAGGTTTTGTAACAAATTTATTTATGCAAATAAGATAGGATTTAGGGGTCGAAAGGAATTTGTTCGAAGTCTAAGAACTGCACATATTAAGTATTGAAAAAAGAGCAACGATAAAAAGGAGCAGAGGACCATATCGGTCCATTCACACCACAAAATTAAACCAAAAAGTTTCAAAAGTATTGGCATCTTACAAAAATGTCAAAATCTAGACTGCTCAGTTCTGTAAACAGTTCTAAAACATCCAAGAGATATTCTAATGTTTTTACGAGATTTTCTTTATACAAACTGCCAATGATGACAGCCACTGCAAAACAGTTCCATGTGTGTTCATAAAGAGAGAGTCCGACTAAGAGAAATCCAAAGAAGAACAGATGAAGACAGAAAGAGAATGTGTGTATGAAAATTATAAACAAATATTGAAATGCGAACAATGAAATTTAGAAAACAAAATACTTTCACAAAGATGTTGCAAATAAAGAGGTCTTTCTCTCATGGGTCGTAACCACAAGAAAACCAACATGCCTCTAATTCTGAACCAGACCAAAGAAAGAACAAAATCACAAGTTGACAGAGTTCCCAAACGCGAAAAGCATAGAAAAGCACCAAAGTCTGCTGGGACTTTAAGTGCAAAATATAATCAAAGCATAGGCTTTAGTCAAGAAATGGGCCAACAAAGAAAAACTAAAAAAAAATATATGTAATTACTTGGACAAAAGTATTGACAGAAGCTATGGAATAGTCTTCTTACAGTAGTGAAGTTCTTCTTATTCCTACTACCATTCACCATGTTTCGTTAAATAGGAGTATACCAGTTTGCCAAATGCCTGCTTAAAAACATAGCTCATGGGCGACGAGGTACATGTTTAGAACCTTGGTGGTAGAACTAAACCACCACCTAAACGAGACGAAAAGGGATTCATCTAAGTTCAACTGAACCTTTAACGACACTGCAAATTGAGGTATAATAGAAACACGATACACTAATTTGCTTTGCAGGATTGATCTCGATAAATGTGCGATCATTTCGGAATTATGTGAATAGTGAATGTATTTGAGGAAAGTAATATTTTTATTATAAAGATGATGAAAGTAACATATTACCTCACTGCAAAATTGCGTCAAGGACTAAAGTTCTTCCACTTGCTGCAAAGTATTTTTTGAGGTAAAGTTATGGAGGCGTGTGTGACACAACGCTAGAGTTGAACTCTTTAACCTTGGTGTCCAGGCCAGCTTGTGCGCACCTCGACTAATTCTACGGGATACCTACTACCTCCCACCAGTAGTCGAGGTGCACACTAAGGTACATCAGGGCTTTAAGCGCAAAGCGCAAATAAACAGTGGGCTTTAATGAAGAAAGGCGCAAATGGAAAAAAGTACAAAAATGTATGTGTAGTCCAATAAGTATGAATAACAAATACATGGATAAAGGAATTGAATTTTTTTTTACGATAAAGTGAAATATTAATTGTTTAGGTTTACCTCTTCAGGATTACGCTCATTGGTAAGGAGAAGTAGGTCTTAGAGCCTTGATAACAATACTGAAGCACCCGCTAAGCGAGGCAAAACACTCAATCCCCGGTTTAGGGCTTAAGCGCGCTTGCCTTTGACAACACTGGAGATGGTCAGGACTATAGAACAATAAGACGTCAAGCATCGAGCATGAAAAAGTCGCTGCTAATCACTTCGGGCATCTATACTAGACAAATGTAAGGCCAAGAAAGCTCAAATATGATGATTACATAGGAACGAATCTAGCGAACTTGAGGGACACCAGGTTTGTCATTTTCAGTGACTAGCCATTCATTTATAAGGATGGTTGTATCAGTTACTTTTACTGAAAAAGTATAATGAATTTACGACCAATTTGCCAATCACACCTTTCAACCCTTCCGTAAGCAGCTTTGAGCGGATAGAAACATCTCACAGGAACAACCAACAAGACTAATAGGCATGTAATTTGTAAGCTCCTTGTCTCGCTTTTCTTAGGAACCAAAGCACTATAGGATGCATTGAAACTCCTTCCGAGATGCTCATGCATATGCAAGTGATTTATAGCAAGAATTGGTTCCTATTCAACCACTGACCAAGATTTCAAATAGAAACCCATTGAATAACCACTGTTATCAGGAGCTTTATTCGCAACTCTCAAAAAGTCTTCTACATGGCCTAAACAGTAACAATGGAATTGGAGGCTTGCTACTTCTCGAAGTATAGAACCCTAAAATGTCTGATTCTAAACTCCTTTTTTTAATTCTAAACTCCTCTTTCAACCCATGGATGCATTGAAACTCCTTCCAAGATGCTCATGCATATGCAAGTGATTTTAGCAAGAATTGGTTCCAATTCAACCACTAACCAAGATTTCAAATAGAAACCCATTGAATAACCACTTAGAGCAGGAGCTTTGTTCGCAACAGTCTTCAATCACTCTCAGAAACTCTTCTACATGGCCTAAACAGTAACAACAGAATTGGAGGCTTGCTACTTGTCGAAGTATAAAACCCTAAAATGTGTAATTCTAAACTCCTCTTTCAACCCATGGCTAGTCAAAAGGCTGGTGGGCTGCTTTTGATGTATCCCAATGGGCCATGTCATGAGAATTGAGAGCAACATGAGAGAGGGCTTGAAGAATTAACTGGAGAGCTGGGCCAAATTTAAAGCCAAGCCCGTGGAAGAAGTATGGAATGAATTATGGGCTATGGCATGAAACTCAAAAGATTCAGAATTTGAATCTTTTGAATGAAACACATGTCGAGCCAATTTACTTTTTGTATTGCTTTGCATCTGCTTGATGCCCAATAATGAATTACTTTACTTCATAAAAAAAAATGCAACACGCGTCGAGCATACACGCCACCGCCTGATTGGATCGTATAACCTCTCATTACCCAAGCTTTTCTTTGGCTCAAGTAAAAATGTTACATCATCAGCATCGGAACGGGTTTCTAAGCTAATGTGAGCAACAAATTCAAATCGGGGATAAATGTTGATTCACCCAAATCAGAGTAGGCAGCACTTTCTCGCCAACTTTAATCTCAACATTTATGAATTTTTTGATGTGGCGATTAGATATGCAACCTAGCCCATTTCAAGAGTTCCCTATCCTTTTGATGTGGGAATTAATGGAAGAGTTTAAAAGAAGAGAGGTGGATAGGAACTCCCAGAAGTCTGACCCATGTTTATTGGGGCTTCCTATCAACTTGATTCTTCAGTTACTGATCTCTGAGTTTGATTTCGTTAGCTTTAGTGATAGATGGATGTTCAAGCAAAAATAATTATTATTGAGTTAGAAGACTTGTACAGAGGATTTCCGAGAATGTTGGGCCCATGAGAAAATCTTAAAAGAAGAAGGGGGTTAGGGGTATGATGTGACCGGCATAGATTTCTTAACAACATAAGGAAATCCACTCCAAAGATAAGGGAACATTCTTCAATCATCAACAGATTAAATACGTGATGGCACCCTTTCTTAAAGCAACATCTCAGCATGCCCTTGCAATAATTTCACAACTTCAAATAGCTTCTGCAAGGAAAGGTTGAGCTGGAGGGGGGTTCTTGGGAGGGTTCCTTTTGTACATACCTCCCAAATAGATTGCGGGAAGAGGTAAGTTTTATTAATCCGAAATATCTTTTGTTCCTTTCTTTCCATACAGCCTCCACATTTACTTTGTGACCAATGATCAGTATTGACAGAGAAGTTCATTAAGACTTGAGATTAGGAAGTTCCTCCTCTGTCTCCAATACATAACAACAATCTATTGGTACCTGTTAAAGCTTTAGAATGAGAGATAGCCATATAATTGAACCTTTACTCCATTATTGCTGACCTCCTCTGGTCTATTGGATGCTAGTAGAGGATTTGGCAAAACCAGAACCATCATGGCCCTATAAGCATACTACTAAAACTCGTTTGCTTTCTTTCAATACACTCACACCATATGTCCTTTGTCCTCGGCTTTTTTTTTTAATCTAGAAAATTGTATGACCAACTATATAGAGATTTTTCCATTCCGTAATTTGAATGAACTTCAGCTTTGGAGAGACTACTTCTAAGTTCTATCTTCTTCCTAACGTTGATATAAGTTACTTGTTCATCATCAAAAACAACAGTTGCTAAAAAAGGATAGAAACATATGAGAGAGGGGACAAAAAATGGGATCGCATGGTTGGCTTTGAAGAAATAGTGGAGGATGGTTAAGAGGTTGCACCTAGGAAGGAAGAGAAAAAGGAGGAGAACTTCTCGGTGGTTCAGGTGTTGAGTGAAGTTAGCACAGGACTATTGAACAACTAGAGAGAGAAGACTGCATCTCTGCAGAGAAGAAGTTTTGCAATATGTAGCAGATGTTTCCTTTGTGTAAGATCAAAGGAATCTACTAATTGACTACTACTGCATTGTGAAAGCAGCTGGCAGATTTAGACTTTGTTTTTCAATGTCTTTGGTATTCGATGGATAATTCTAGAGGATGAGAAAGGCTTACTCAAATGCTGGAAAGTTCAGAAGACTGGCGGCAGTTTTGAGAAGATTTGGAAGAAAGTTCCATTATGCATCATGAGGACTATTTGGCTCGAAAGGAATAAAAGATGTTTTGAGGGGGCCTTATAAAAAAACAGATGTTTTGAGGGGGGAAAGCAACATGTAACTTTTGTAAGAAACTGCTGTATATATAACTTATATATATGGGGCAAAGAAACCAGGCTAGACGATATGAATCAACTTTTTGAGTTCCTGGACTCTTTGTGGCTAGTGCTGAGATAGCCTTTGTAACTTTGTTGTGGTATGTTTGCAGTACCCTCTTGGTACTTGCTTTAATAAATTACCTTAACTTTATCGACAAAAAGAAAAGGCCAAATTTCATGATTGAGAGAAGGAAAGAGTGACAACAATGGTTAAAAGGCTGGAAGAACGGGATATCACACGAGAAGAAATATTAGTTTGGAAAATAACCAGACAGGGAAGAGTATGTGAAATCCTACAACAATCTGTAGATTAGCACATACGAATATAACCAGACAGGGAAGAGTATGTGAAATCCTACGACAATCTGTAGATTAGCACATATGAATTAACCAGTGGGTTTGGAGAATGATTTGGATATCAAAAGCCATCCCAAAGTAGCTTGCCTCGGAATGTGAGTGCAAGAGATGCATGTCTGACGAGTCTGACCTTCAAAAAAGTGCATACATGGTATCCAACAGGCATTACAACAACAACGACCCAGTAAAATCCCACTATTGAGGTCGGGAGAGGGTAGTGTGTACGCAAACCTTACACCTACCCCGAGGGGTAGAGAGGCTGTTTCCGGAAGACCCTCAAGAAGACGAAAAGAGACAATATCAGCATCACCAACACAGACCATATGAATATTAACAGCATCATAAAGACCAGAAAATAGATGAAACGCAAAAGCGATAGCCAATAAAAAGACCCTATGAAAACGAAAGAGTAGTGAGACACCACATTAGCCACCAGCAGTCTAAGACAAAAATCCTATCAGACTAGCCCCACTTAGGTACGAAGTAGAAATAGACTCAACTAGCTCCTAACCTACAACCCTTATACTCGTCCTCCACAGCTTACTATCAAGGGCCATGTCCTCGAAAATTTAAAGTCTCGCCATATCCTGCCTGATCACCTCTCCCTAATACTTCTTAGACTTCCCTCTACCTCTTCTCGTGCCTTCCAGAACCAGTCGCTCACACCTCCTTACCGGAGCATCTGGGCTTCTCCTCTACACGTGCCCGAACTATCTGAGTCTCGCTTCCCGCATCTTGTCATCAATAAGAGTCACGACCACCTTCTCCTGAATAACATCATTCCTAATCTTATCCATCCTAGTGTGCCCGCACATCAACCTCAACATCCTCATTTCTGCAACTTTCATCTCCTGGATATGTGAGTTCTTAACAGGCCAACACTAAGCCCCATACGTCATGGCCGATCTAACCACCGCTCTACAAAACTTACCTTTGAGTGCCACCTGGATATGTGAGTTCTTAACAGGCCAACACTAAGCCCCATACGTCATGGCCGATCTAACCACCGCTCTACAAAACTTACCTTTGAGTGCCACCTGGATATGTGAGTTCTTAACAGGCCAACACTAAGCCCCATACGTCATGGCCGATCTAACCACCGCTCTACAAAACTTACCTTTGAGTGCCACCTGGATATGTGAGTTCTTAACAGGCCAACACTAAGCCCCATACGTCATGGCCGATCTAACCACCGCTCTATAAAACTTACCTTTGAGTATCGGTGGCACTCTCTTGTCACACAGGACTCCAGAAGCTAACCTCCACTTCATCCACCCCACCCCTATACGGTGTGTGGTATCCAGCAGGCATTACTTGTTTGAAAATGCTCTAAAATCCCCCAATCATTTTTCATGCATTGCAACTACATATGGTAGATATGGTGTCTGGAGTCCACTCCGCAACTTCTTTGAAGCACAGTTGGTTATGCCCAAAACTATGAAGGAGAAATTCTGAGGCTTGGAAAGACAGTTAGAAGCATCACAGAATATTCACAATTCCTGTTATATCCGGAACACTTGGTTGTAGAGAAACAGAATATGCTTTGAAACAAAGCAGCAATAGAGAAATGTATATAATTTTGACATTATGTTGGATTTCATAGTCTTAGTATGCTGAATCCCTTGCTGTTTTACATTGTTATGTGCACCTGCGTGATGCTATGACTGATGATACAAAGATTACTTATCCCAAAAAGAAAGGAAGGAGGGAGGAAAGTAAGATAAGAAAACCTTAATATATAGGTACCAAACATTTGGTGCTTAAATGGGTAGAGTACTTTATATTCATGCATTTATAGTTAATCCTAGACCTAAGCATCACTGCTTGGAAATGAACCTTTTCTTGATCTAAGAATCATTCTTGGAACCTCCCAGATAACACACACATTCTATTGCAAGTGTGATTGGTGCTAAATACACCAATTTCCAACTAACAACTTCAGAAGACACAACCAATCATCTTCTTAACTCAACTCAAACAAGGCAGTTATGCTCCCTAAGCAAGTACATGCTCCACTGTATAAATATATGAATGCACTATGAATCTGACATTTTTATCCCGCATTCAAAAAAGTACTTAATCTCACCAATGCAAATCAACACCTCCGGAGAATAACCAACAAACTAGGCATAAAAAAGAAACTTCAGCTTACAATTATGCACACACAAATCTCATTTAACTATAAAAATGTTGTTTCGAAGTTCTAACAGCAGAAAAATCTAATCTTGCAATTAAAAGAAGGGAAATAACCTAAAATTTTTATAATTAAACATACCCGGAAGCATCTAGAACAGTTCTAGAAATCTTCATTTTTTTCTTAGCCCCTTTATACAAATCCTCCAAACTACACAATAACGCATTCTCCACCGGCGCCGCCTTTCTCAACCCTCCACCGATGCCGGAGGTCCCAGCTCCAGCACCGGAAAATTCGGCACCACCATTCGTCGTACTCCTAAAAAACGCATCCCTAGACTTCCTCGACCGCCCATTGTTCTCCGACGACGAGGACCCGAACAATTCGGCATAAATATCATCGGCGTCTCGAGGATTAAAGCGGAATGTAGGGTTAGGATGGGGATTTCGCATGTTGTTGGGTCCGCCTCGCGGAGGTGGTGGGACTTGACCCGATTTCAACGCCTCCTCGCCGTAGAGATCGTAGATCTGACGCTTTTGTGGGTCGCTTAGAACGTCGTAAGCTTCGGAGATTTGCTTAAATTTTGCCTCTGCTTCGTACTTGTTGGTGCCGAGGTTCTTGTCGGGGTGCCAGATCATCGCCAACCGGCGGTACGCTTTACGCAAATCTTCTTCACTGGCATTGCGATTAACCTTGAGTATATTATAGTAATCGACCCCCATTTTTTGGTAGCTATGTTCAACGTTGGATTATAGAATCAATCGTGTACACAGAAAATGATGAATTGGAAGTGAGTATTGGAATTGTGAAGACGTGTTGATGGGTAAAGGTAAAAGAGAGATGGAATTTCTGGCTCGTCTTTGCTAATAAGACTAATTTAACCATTGCGGCTGTGATGGCCCCATGTTCTGAAAAATGGGTTCTTGTGTTGACCCACTCTCGATTTGTTTTTCTTTTTTTGTTTAATGAGATTGATTTCCAATTAGCAGTGCTTATCGGGCGCACAATTACTTCCGCTTAACAGTTATCGGGTTATAAATATAATAATCGGTTAATCATCAAATAAAATAACAGGCGGATCGGTATCTCATTAATAATTATTGTGCGATTATCGTGCGGTTTATCGGCTAATCAAATATAAAAAAAAATTGAACAATCATTCAATCAATACCAAACAGTTTCAAATCAATACACCAAATTTTTAATACCATCTAAGATCTAACCAAACGGTAATTTTGAATTGAAGAGTCTTCAAGACTACTCATATTGTCATACACGTATTAACCAATTTTTTAATAATATCAAGACTACTCATATATGCATACACGTATTAATCATTCAAATTTTGATTTTTAGACTTCTCAGTTTTCAATTCAAGAGAGACACGAGACTGACGACTGTTAACTCTCTGTATTTGTAAAACAATTCTGGAAATAATAAAATAAATAAATAAATAAA
>ML343510.1:0-78661 GCA_005239505.1 Nicotiana paniculata
GACAAGTTTATGATAATTCACGCACATTACTACCTATTAGCTTCTTTTATTTTATTTATTTAAGAATTCATGGAATTCAAGATGTACTGGCGTTGGTGGTGGTTTTCCCGGAGACTCATGGGACATGTATTGCCATTGAAGCATTACATCGAGCACTTGGCTAGCACACATGCCATGAGCGCTTGTATGGACCTGAGGGACTGCCTCATGTTCCCACATCACATTGGGTTTCCATAATACCACTTAATTTCACCATTTCAGCTCATTCCTAAAGGGTTTTGGGATTTGGGGTGCATAACACCATACTACACATTTCAAGAACTTCATAANTGTGGGTGATAATGGGGCGTTTAAAAGTGTTGTGATTGTTATGTATTGAAGATGAGTGTGGTGTGATTTGAGGCGTTTTCTGAGATAACCAGTGTTTAGGGGTGTGTTTGAGAGTGAAAATCTGGTGAGAAAGAGTTTGAAGATGGGAAAATATACTCACCTGGCGTTATAAATGCGTTTCACCCAAAAGGCCTGGGTACCCAGGCATTATCTCCCTAACGCCAGGTCCCCCCAGGCTTTACTCAGGCGTTAGAGCCCTAACGCCAGCCTGGGTCTGGCATTAGAGCCCCATAGGAGATGTCTATTTCACTTGGAAAACCCGTCAAAACTCGGTTTCTGGTCGAACTGGGGACCCTGGTGTTATGAGGCTAACGCCAGGCAAGGGCTGGCGTTTCAGCCCTAACGCCAGGGTAGGGCTGGTTGTTTGGCTCTGTCGCCCGGGTGTCTCCTTTCGCGTATTTTTCGACGTATTTGCATCCTTTTAGCTCCGTTTCCATCTCCACTTCACCTACACATGAAATAAACTCCATTAAGCACATAACAAGTGTATTTTTATCATTAATGCGCATAAAATGTAAGGTATATCACATGTTAAACTATGCAATTTAGTCTCGCATCAGTAAGTAAAGGTGCTAATCATTTTGTTGCAGATATATTGTGGAGCTTTCTTAGGAAATTAGACACTTTGTGCTTTGTGGTCCGTATGAGGACATAAATTATTGTCTCACCCACCTTCTTTACGATCTGTTTGTTTGTTCCTATGGATTAAATTTAGTCTTGTTAGTATAGAATTGTTTAGAAATATTCATGTATTTTGTTGGTTCTTATGTAAGTCTCTCATAATTATTTTTTTTTAAAAACTCTGGATGTTGGTCTATTCTGGATACTAATAATCATCTCTCTTTGCTGCTAAGAAGATAAAAGAGGAAGACATTAAATAAAGACATCGGAAAGATCTTCTGATAGCATGTAGATATGTTATTAGGCAATTACTATATGGAATGCAATTACTCATAGCTATTTCTGGCTTAATCTTGTGTAGTTTCCTAGACCTCCCAAATCTTTCTTCAGCTATATACTCCACGGAGCTATGTAGCAGATTGCGTGCATTCCTTGTTGCATGTCCTCCCACTGGTCCCTCATCTCCTGTAGCAGAACTCATTGTCGCGACAGCTGATCTTCAGAAGGATTTTAGTGCCTGGAACATCAGGTAATGCATGTCCATTAGTTCAATTTTTACTGCTCGTCCTGTGTGTATGATCTTAACAGAGGTGAAAAAACTTTCAGTCCTGTCAAAGGTGGAGTTGATGCAAAGGAGTTGTTCCATCCGTATATTACCCTCTGGATCAAGGAGAAGCGTCTTGCTTTGCTCGAATTCTGTAAACCTGACAAGGTATGTCAATCCCCACATTGTTGTGATTTGTCAACAGTATGTTCAAATGAATTAGCTAATGCACATAATATATGTTGTGATTTTGTGCACATATAGGACAGAGATGTATACCATGGGTAGTTCGTCTTGTGTCTTTCAATTTCTAGTGGTTTTTGTTCCTACATTTTACAGCTTCGCAATCTGACATTTCGTGCATTGCTTTCTCAAGGAGAAAGCTATCGGTACATTAAGTATCTGACTTCCATGTCCCAGTGGCTATATCGTACAATCAGTTGATAAACTTCTTCTCAATTCCAAACTTATTGGTTCAGCTGCATGAATCCTCTCTCCATTCTACTATACACGGGTCCATTTCCTTCCTATACTAAATAATCTGTGTTTTATTGTGATAAGGTTACTAAATAATTTATAAAGCCAAATGAGGGGCTTAAAGTGCTTAAACTGTACAAGACCTTTTAAATGTGCTTAATGAGAGAGAGATCTGAACTGCTTTCTTAGAATTCTGTACTTGACTATAGTTGTATTATCTGCAGATAAAGTGGCCCTGTGTAGATGCTCAGCATTCGACAACTCCTTTTGTTGATGATATCTATGAACGAATAAAGGAGACATTAGCTGAATATGATGCTGTCATAAGACGCTGGCCTGAGTACCTTTTCTCGTTGGAAACTGTATGTACAAACTTTACTCTTCAAATTCTTCATCTCCAACTCCTTTGTGCACTTGATTGCTTTTTAAGTTAATAGAAACAACTTTCTTTTTTTTTGGGGGGGGTGGGGAGGCTTCATCTTGTCTTTTCCCTTCCCTTTGTGCTATGAGCATTTGGCATTAGAACACTTTAGAAATGTTATATATGATTCTTATATTAGTAGTGGACTTCGACAAAATATGTGAAAACTGAAAATGATATCGTTCTCTTTTCTAGAAAGTAAGTTTATATATGTGATATCTCTTATTACTCACTAAAGTTCAATTAGTTTTGTCTATTTTTCACAACTTCTTACAGTGACTAACGACACTTAAATTTCCACGTCTTTTCAAAAGGCTATAGCAGATGTAGAAAAGGCGGTTATTGAAACCTTGGATAAGCACTACGCAGATGTTTTATCTCCATTAAAGGAGAATGTAATGCCCATTAAATTAGGTCTCAAGTATGTCCAGAAAATTACCAAAGGCACAGTATGTCCCTATGCAGTCTGCAAAGAGGTGAGCTCCGTGGTATTTGTGCAATAGCCTTGTAAATGTACGAATCCTTTATTTTCTGTTTTCTACTTCCAAGAAAACAACGGTCTGAGTTATTTTTCAGCTGGGAGTTCTTTTGAATTCCATGAAGAGAATGCTGGATGTTCTACGGCCACAGATAGAACTGCAATTCAAGTCATGGGGTTCTTGCCTTCCGGATGGTGGACATGTCACCCCAGGAGAGCGTATCAGTGAAATTACAGTTATGTTGAGAACCAAATTCAGAGGTTATATGCAAGGAATTATGGATAAACTTGTCGAAAATGTAGGTATTCTATTAGAATACATTACAGTCTTGTGCTATTCGGTTTTCTTTAAAATTCTTCTTTGTTGTTTGCAAGAGTTGTGATGATTCAATCAATAGCGGTTTCCTGTAATTCTAGAGTTAAAAGATATTTCCAAGAGGGGTCTGAATAAACTGTTTCTATATACAGACAAGATTGCAGAGTCCCACCAAACTGAAGAAGATAATCCAAGATGCTAAGGAAGGTACACAGGAGTCTGATTTACGAGTTAGGATTCAGCCGCTGAAGGATATGCTGGAAAATACAATAGAGCAACTTCATATGGTATTTGAGACACAAGTTTTCATAATTATTTGCCGAGGCTTCTGGGATCGGATGGGGCAGGTTAGTAAATACGTAGCATATTTTTCAAACAGCTAATAATGGCTTATCCAATAACTCTTCTTTAATCTCGAGCACTTTTTAAATGACTCACACTTGTTTAATTGCAGGATGTACGAAGGTTTTTGGAGGAGAAGAAAGATAATAGATCTTGGTACAAAGCATCACGAGTTGCAGTATCTGTGAGTTGTCGCTACTTTTCCTCTAGTAAAGTCTATCTTGTATTCTAGAATCATCACGTAGTTTGAAACTTTGCGTTGCATGCTACTTTTTCCACCAGGAAATTAAAGAGTGTGTAATCTAGAATCTTCATTTGATACGAAAATAAGGGAATGGTGATCTTCTGGTTCTTTATAGGTTCAAAACTCTTGTATGATAATTATGTTTAGTGAATGAATGATTATAGAGGAGTTAATTAGATGATTCCTATCTAAAACGTTTTATATCTCTGCCTTCTCTACGTAAGCATTGGTTCATATCTCTCCCTCTGTCGTAAATTGTTTTTGCTACCTTTTCCAACTTTTCTGCGGAGAATAGAGGTTCTATGAAAATCCTGTCGGGAACAAAGAAAAGATAAAAAAAAAGGTTAATTTGCTTGTTTGTTGTGTATATTTCCATTGATGGTTTTGTTTTCAACTTACAGATTCTAGACGACATATTTGCATCAGAAATGCAAAAGTTTCTAGGCAATGTGCTTCAAGAGAAAGACTTGGAACCACCTAGATCTATTGCAGATGTTCGATCAATGCTTTGTAAAGACGCTGTGAATGACAACGACAACAACTACTTCTATTAGAGTATAGGAACTTGTACATAGTATATATACAAAATGCTTCTGGCTAGCACTACTTTTTGTCGCTGAGAAATATCAAGAGCTGCAGCCTTGCACCCCAGGAAGCGTAACATGGAGCCGCATTAGCGAATTCTCTATGTTTTGGTTATTAATGGCTGCTATAGAGCACAACTGATCATTTTTTATTCATTTAGAAATTTGTAATAGTAGTAGTTTTCTGAGCTTGTATACTCTTGGTATATTTCTCAAATTATAATGAAAAGCATCAATTAAGCCCCACTGTATTAAGATTGTTAACATATTGAAGTTTGCATTGACTAGGTCTATAGTAAATTTCTTCATTCCCGGTCTCTCGAACGTGGAATATGAGCATGATCTCATTACAAGTCAAGTGTTAACTTATACCATTGCTACAACACACAAAGCCATGTTGATTCGAATGGTGAAGACGAGCACGATTTCGTGATTTTTATTTTTATTTTTGAATATTTTGTTCCACTCCCCTTCGATCCCGTGCTATTTCTCCTTTGTTGACTCGAACTCGTGACTCTGGGGTTGTAGGTGAGGGGTGCTGACAATCTGAGCAACCCCTCTTGTATATTTTTCATTTATTTTTCCCCCTCCCCTTTGATCCCTTTTGTTGGAGCGTTATAATTCAAAATTATACAAAGAGATCTGCATCATTTTCATGTTAGGTTTTGATTTATGTTATCAACAATATGGATCCAAGTGTTTAATGGAGATTAATGTGCCTTGAGATAATGAAGTAATGAACTGTTGGAAACTGATGGTGCAGTGACGAAGCTAGAATTTTCATTAAAAGGTGTCAAAATATAAATAATTAGATACATCAAAAAGTTAAGAAGAATCAATATATAGTAAATACAGATAAAATAAAAAAGTTTGTCAAGCAATATAGTATAATTTTCTGTTCCCCTTGGTTCAATGTAGCTCCGCCACCGATGGTGACTTGCTAAATTATGCACTAAATGGTAGCTGTCCTACTTAATACAATGTTGTTTCGTCTGTCCTGGTTCCAACAAAAAAGTACTTGGGGCCCTAATCTTTATTACACTATTGTTCAATTATTGTACTAGGCTTAGTTCAAGTGCTTATTTTTGCAGTCATTGTACTATTTTCATCTGAGTTTAATTTATATACATTGACGTAACCGGTAAAGTTGTTGTCGTATGAACATGAAGTCACGGGTTCAAGCCGTGAAAATAGGCTCTTGCAGAAATACAGAGTAAAGTTGTGTACAGTAAAAATTGCGTGGGACACCCTATTTGGTCGCCCCCATTTAACCTATACCCGTTTTTTTTAAAACTTTTAACTTGTACCCAATTTTT
This sequence comes from Nicotiana paniculata, assembly GCA_005239505.1. Taxonomy (NCBI): domain Eukaryota; kingdom Viridiplantae; phylum Streptophyta; class Magnoliopsida; order Solanales; family Solanaceae; genus Nicotiana; species Nicotiana paniculata. Next base: position 5,734 of record ML343510.1, read on the forward strand.
AAATAACTTCAGCTCCCCTTTCCCTCGCTGAGCTGAAGTTCACCAGTTAAGCTGAAGTTCGCCANAAGTTATAAAGACAACAACTTCACCATACGGGACTGAAGTTCCCCAGTTACAAAGACAAAATTTCAACTCTAGTTTTGTCTTTGTAAACTGGGGAACTTCAGCCCCGTATGCTGAAGTTGTTGTCTTTATAACTTGGGAACTTCAGCCCCGTATGCTGAAGTTCCCCATTTACAAAAGTTGTCTTAACTTCAGCATCGTATGCTGAAGTTGTTGTCTTTATAACTTGGGAACTTCAGCCCCGTATGCTGAAGTTCCCCATTTACAAAAGTTGTCTTAACTTCAGCATCGTATGCTGAAGTTGTTGTCTTTATAACTTGGGAACTTCAGCCCCTATGCTGAAGTTCCCCATTTACAAAAGACAAAACTTCAGCTTTAGAGCTGAAGTTCTCCAGTGTAACTGCGGTAACTTCAGCCCGTATGCTGAAATTTTTGTCTTTATAACTGGGGAACTTCAGCATGAAGTTCCCCATTTACAAAAGTGTAACTGGGGGAACTTCAGCCCTGTATGCTGAAGTTTTTGTCTTTATAACTGGGGAACTTCAGCATGAAGTTCCCCATTTACAAAAGTGTAACTGGGGGAACTTCAGCCCTGTATGCTGAAGTTTTTGTCTTTATAACTGAAGTTCGCAAGCTACTTCATGTCCGTCTACTAGAATGCTGAAGTTTTGCATGATTGTCTTTGCTACTTCAGCCCCGCATGCTGAAGTTATACGCAAAAGCGGGTACGGATACAATTTTTTTACAAAGCGGGTATAAGTTAAAACGTTGCACAAAAAGTGGGTACGGATGCAAAAGCCCCCTGTGTACAATAGACCCTTGTGGTCCGGCCATTTCCTGGACCACGCGCATAACGGGAACTTAGTGCACCGAACTGCCTTTTTTTTTTTACTGTATAAAATAATTTTTGCGCTATCAAGTTATCTAAATAATAATGACAGGTAATTATTCCTAAAAGGTGAGAATTAATAATTCAAAAAATAAGATAAGTTACGTATTAGTACAATATATAAAAATACACTAAGATGTAAAAATATAAAGAAAAATCCATTTCCTTCTTAGTCCCACATAATATTTGAAAAATAATACTCTCCATCCAAAAAAATGCTTTTTCTGTAATTTTTTAATAGGTTGTCATTAAGAATCTAGTTTCTCATATAAAATAAATAAAAGGGATGTTACTGCTTGTTAGTGGCAAACAGAATATAATTATTTTTAGATCCGCCCGACCAATATATGTGGCATAACATGAATGGAAAAGTTGTATAAAAAACTCATAGCAATTATTTTTATTTTTTGTTACCAAAATATATGAAAAGTATTTTTGTTACCCTAATTAGCATCGATTCTAACTAAATTAAGGTTGATTATATGAATTCTTATTTCTCTATTTAAGCCTAATTATGTCATTATTATACCGATGTAACGCGTGCCTATGTGGGCATGTCCTAATAATATTTGTATCATATGGATATAAAATAATTTTTTTTTAAAAGACAAAAAGAATAGTATGTGACATTAACATATCTTTGTTAAAATTATGTTATGAAACTCACCTTGTATATTGTGCAATTGAATTGCATATACTCCCTTTCTGGGGGGTTTATTGCAAAGATTCTATTTAAATATTCTGGTTTTCTTATTGGTAATAATTAAATAGAAACCAAGAGAATATTTTATTAGAAAAATAAAATTTTAAAAAAAAAAAGAAAAGAATTCAGTGGATGTAGTCAAATATGTGCTCCAATAATAGAAGTGTCAAAGCATATAAAGAAGTGCATGTTCAAGAATTCATCAAAAATATTCGTAGGCACATTCTAAGGAATGAAACCAATCGTTGTGGCAAATCTCTGAAAAGAACCAAATAACATTATGCCAAATAGAGAATTATATTGCCTGCCTCAAGGAATTTTCTCCCCTTTTTGGTCCTTACTTTCAATTATTAAAAGGAAAATGGGGTTGTGTTGGCATGAAGGAAAGATGATTGGCATCTTCCCCGATAGATATGAGAACCAATAATAGTCGGCAAAATGTACCATATTTTCTACACGAACAAAAGCCAATTCGAATTAATCTTATAAATGATATGTTACAAAAGAAATACGTTTATTTTTCAAATTATTCATATCGTCAAATACACGCACTTCAAATTTATGCCTAATCAAATGATTGACGACTTTCAATATATCTTGTGGTAATAAAAATATATTATTCTGGGATATATTAAAGTTCTGGTTCATTTTTATCGACCTATCCTTTCTAATTTACAATTTTGTTGAAAAAAATTCTTCCCTAACTACATTGTATAGCTACTTCAAAATATAAGAACCGGCAAAATGTATCCCTAATAATATTGTACAGCCACTCTAAAAAATAAGAGCCGACAAAATGTCTCCCTAACTATGTTGTATAGTAGTGTATATCTAGTTTAATGTAATTATTTTTGGTCGGCAATCTAACTTGCCCTAGAATTTACGTGGCGTTTGTTTTAAAAAGAGGTAAAAAAGAATTTTTAGTTTTTGATTTTAGAAAAAGCCTTCGAAAGCTTTTAAAACAAAAGCCACATTGCAAAAGTACATTGTTTTGGCCTATATGCATGTGCCTAGCACACGCTCTTATACCTACTAGGTGACAACTATTGACCTTATGCAATTAGAACCTTATTTTAATTCGATTGAATATTTGCTAGCGACAAAAAGGAAGAAAAGATATGTGGGTTAAAAATCGGACGATTCGAGGGCAATATTAATATCAAAAATTAGGGTGAGCCATCAATTAGCTACAGTGGCGAACCTAAAATTTTATACAATTGGACTCAATTTTAAAAATACAAAACTTTAGACGTAAATAGTAGTTGTCAAGTGAGTTAAAATAAAATATTTATACAAAATTTACGCTATTTTAATCGAAATTTATACATATACACAATATTATTTTTTGGTGAAGCGGGTTCAATTTAACCCGCTTGCCACCACGTACGTCCGCCAATGATCAGCAGATCTACCTTGTGTCTCCAAACGAAAATGCTCAGCTATTAAGATCTCCTAACACTAGCCGGTGCCTGGATCTGCACAAAAGAGTGCAGAGTGTAGTATCAGTACAACCGACCCCATGTACTGAGTAAGTGTCGAGCCTAACCTCGACGAAGTAGTGACGAGGCTACAACGGGGCGTTAACAATATGACATGTGAACAATATATTTATATAATAAAGCAAGAAAGAAATAATAATAATAAACTCGATAACCAGTAACTTGCAACAGTAAATAAAAGAAACAACTCTGATAACTCTTTTCAGATATCAAGTATAATCGACTCCTCAAAATTTTCAAGTTTCAATTTAAATCACAATAAAAATCAGAGTATGAAAACCTTTTTAATAAAGCCGGAGTTTTCCAAATCCTTATTTTCGAAAATCAGTAAAACACAAATATTCACCCTTATCGCTCCTTGTTGCGGCGCATAACCCGCTCCCACCTGTCCACCCTTATTGCTCCTCCTTATATATATCACCTTTATTTCTCCTGTTGCGGCGTGCAACCTGATTCCACCTGTCCACACTTATCACTCCTTGTTGCGCGTGTAACCCGCTCCCACCAGACATATCATATCAGTTTATTTATAAAAAGAAACTTTCACAATTCAGGCCAAGCCTTTCACAATATTTTTATATCAACAATTGTAAGCAGAAGTTGTAACACTCATAAACTTCATCAATTATCATTTCGTAACGAAGCCAACCGAAATTGATATACGAATCGTAACACTGATATCCAGCTCAATCCTTATGTAACATAACAAACCAAAAGAACATCCAACACTTCTAAAATACTTGAAGCAATACTTAACAATAAATCAACAAATCCAAATAGACATATAAACCTCAATGATCATGAAACAATTAAGTCTGGAAGCAAATAATTGGAAACGGGGAAGGCATCATGTTTAACAGACTATTTGGTGGTGCATAGATACTCGTCACCTCACCTATACATCACACACATGCGAATTCACATCGCATTTAAATTAGGGATTCCTATTCCCTCAAGTCAAGGTTAAACCAAACACTTACCTCAATTTCGCAGGCCATTCGCTGCTCAATTACCGCTTTTCCTTTCGAATTTGCCTCTAACCCGCTCGAATCTAATTATAATTAGATTGATATTATTAATTAAGGCTAAAGGAAGTAAATTTATTGAAAATTTATGATTTTCCTAAGTTTTCTAAAGAAAAGTTAAAACCCGACCCCGGGGCCGCTTGGTCTAAACTCGAGGTTGGGGCCAAATTCTATTTACCCATTAACCAAATTCCGTTTACCCATTTCGCTTTAATCGAGTTTTCAAGCCTTATTTGGATTCATTCGTAATATTCTTATATATTCCTGCAGTCGGGAGGAGCATAAACAACACCTCCGTAAAGCACTCCGGACTTTGAGGGATTATTAATTTTTTTGCAAAATTTTTAAAGTGCAAAATTCTGGTTAAATTCAATAGCTTTCTTGGGTCATCTAATATGGAATATATCGCGTAAAGCCTATTAATGGAATCATTTGAAAAAAAATTCATTCCCAGAATTCGAATATGCAACCTCTAATAAAGAATGAAAAAATCATATACATTTCATCATTGTCTTGACGGGGTGAGACTGTAACGGGCATACTTTAGGGAAGATAGCTTATTTTCTAGATTCAAGTTAGTCTAACATAATTAATTAAATTTGACTATTCTCTTATTATAAGGAACAGTAATAGCCTCTATGCAAAACCTAAAAGTTGTATTTAAAATAAAAAAGAATAAAAGTCATAACTAGAAATAACCTTTTCATTTTATCAAAGAGACCACAGCTTTTGGTTACTAAAATAAATGCATTGGAACGATCTTCTAGGAATTCATTTTTATTTTTTTTTGTATTTTCTAATTAATAAAAATTATTCAGGTGACATAACATTATGTAATGTTTGATATGTAAATTTGAAGAAAAAAAAATTAGTGAAATGGCGTTCAACACTTTTTGACTTTTAGAAGTATGACCATGACTTTTTAAAAAATTTCTTAGGTCAAGCTGTTCTAAAGCGTGTGAAAATAAAGAGAGTTTAATATAATCTTTTTTGGCGGCCAAAAGCCATTTTGACATTGTTTTTGTTGTCCTTTGAAAGTGCGCATATTGTTCCCACTTACGTAACATGGTGTTACTTGTTCTTCGTAATTACATAAATCATTTAATTGTTTGAGAAATTGCTTTTATATTGTTTACTTTGAAATGGTAATTACAATTATACTTGATTATGTGGTTCTAAAAATATGTGATTTATTTTAATACCGGCTATTTAGGCAGTAGATATTGAGTGTGAAGCGAGAAAAATGAAAAAAGAGCGAAAATAACTAAGATTACGCAAACCAGGTGTCGAAGAGGCCAGTCTCGAGGGTAGTCGGGTAGGCCTCGAGGTCGAGCTTGAGAAACTTGATTAGGGGTTATCGACAACAATGAAACAGGCTGGAGGCCTTAAGAGTTGCCTATTTATGATCAATAACAAGTAATAAATGGAGAACAATTCAAGAACACAATAAATGAGAAACAATAATTTAATGAAGCAAATGTAGAGAGTGTTTCTATTAGAAAGCAGAGGATGTTCTTGTATTAAATATCATATGATATGTGTTACAAAGTGACAAGGGTCCTCTTTATATATGAGGGGGAATCTCAACATAGTACATGCGTAATTAATGTAAAGAGATATGGCTGGTACAACCATTTAATACCACGGTACGGGCTTGTACTATCTTGTGTACTTTGTCAACTTTAATCACGTGCCCCTTGCGGATTTCCCGCCTTTTCATGTAGACCCTTGATTTGTACTGCCTCGAGATTGAGGACCCTCGATGTGCCTCTCAATGCTGAGCTCGGGCCTTCGAACCTTCATTTTCATCGAAGTGGCCGTGAAATCGGGCTCCCCAATTTTAGCCGTATACAGATAGTCCCTGCATTTCTTAGAATGAAGAGATAAGAAATGGTTTTGACCTTTCGCCCCTTCGACGCTCCTACTATGATGTCAGTACCTTCAGAGCATTAAATGATGTGACACGAAAAGCTGTGCAGAGGTCGCTGTCAACACAATTCTCGAGAAGCCCATGAACCGTCACAGGTTCGACTTTCCCTCTTCAAGCTTGCCCAAAGGGCCCCTATAAATACTACAATCACTTGCCTTTTCATAGTTTTGCACCTTCTTCTCCAAACCTTCATATTTCAACTAAGTGTTCTCTCTTCTTATCTTCTGCCTGCTCACGTTTTTCCCATTTTCTCACTTCAAAACTCGATAGTTACCATGGCAAATACTTCCGAAATGGTTCCACAAAAGAAGGGGGCTGCTTCTACATCACGCCCGTCTAAGGGCAAATCAAAAACCCCTCCTACCATCGAACAATGCATTCCTCGCCCTTTCGACACCATTTCTGACTTTAGAATAGGTCGGTCCAATGTGAGCCCATGTCCTGATATATAAGTGTAATATCGGATATTGAGAGGGTGAAACTTGACTGCCACTGGGGGGAGGCAGCCCGAGTAGAGATCCCTACGACCGACGAAAGCATAGTCACACACAAAGCTGGCTTTCTCAGTGTATATACATACCCCTTCACCTTAGGCCCCGTCGATTCTTCTTCTCCACCGGTTGACCCGGTGATTCTTGATTTTTTCCACCAATACCGAGTGACACTCGGTCAATCTATCCTTCTTTTTGGAGGATTGTACATATGTTTCGTCATATTACCAACATGGTCGAGGGGATGACCTTCACCCTTGACCATTTGATCAGATTATATAGCCCTCGACTCTTCCGTTAGGGCCTTGTTAAATTACACGGTCGATCCACCGAGGCGTTCCTCGCTTGCATTGACGAGGATAGAGATCGGGGATGGATGAGCCGATTCATCAGAATCAGAACCTCGGACATCATCCCTGTTGACAGAATGCCATTCCCGGAGGAGTGGAATATGAAATGTAAGTACCTTTGAATCGAGCATGCTTTCGCTGTCTCTTTCTCTTTCGACTGATTTTATTTTAATTGTGCAGCCACTGTTTGGTTTCCCGGTGCGGTTCAGGAACTTTCGGGGTGGATCAAATATTTAGACTCCGCTTTCCCATACAACAAACGTGTATGGCGTGAGCTGGCCAAAACACAATGGCAGGCCAAGAACCATGGTACGTTCTTGTTGCTACTGCTTTTACATTCTTTATGAGAATTTTTGATGATGATGTTTTTTGACATAATATACTTGTGCAGGCCTTGGTGAAGGTGTTTTGATGAGGCCGCCCCCACCTGGTGAGGAAGAGGCCCTGAAGGCCACCAAAGATAAGAAAAGGAAGAAAGAGGCCCCGGCAGGGTCCCCAAAATAAAAAAGGCCAATAACTCAAAGGCCTAATACTTATGTCACGGTCTTGTCTTCGACGGCCGCTAAGAGCTTGCGGGACGAGGAGGAAAGCGATGATGACTGCCCTTTGGTACAACGGTCAAAGCGAAGCGCTGAGGCTTCGAGGGTTGTTGAGCAGTCGCCTGCTGAGCTTGAGGCGACCGGTGCAGACCCGTCGTTTGTAGAGAAGACCATCGAGGAGGGTTTGGGCGCAGTCCCCGATACGCTCTTCATACATGGCACAGCCCGTGTCGAGGAGTTCGGGGGCTCGCTACTGGAGCTTTTCGAGGTAGGGAAGAAACCTCAATGGAGGCCGACATTGCTGGTGGACTTCATTCGGTCCCGTCATTCTCTCCAGGGGAGATACGGGACACTCAAGTTATGGGTGTTACCGGTCTAGAGACCTCTCGTGGAGAGGATGACGCATTCAGAGACTACTTTGAGAGGGTAGACGAGGAGACCGATGTTGATTCCCCAGTTGCCCTCGAGGAAGACGAGAGGCTCCAAAAGCAGGTGACGTTTGAGAACAATATACTTGTTCTCTGATCTTCTCTTCTCGTTTTATGATTTCCCTTCTCTGTGTTGCAAGTCAAGAAGCTATATGACTAGGCCTTCTCCAAGTTGCAATATGAGTTGACTCATCATGGAGAGGAGCTTGAGAAGCTTATGGTGGAGTCGGTCGATCTCAAGGTTTTGTGCGCTCGAAGGGAGGAGGAACTGACCGACATTTGGGCAAGCTTGGAGAGAGAACTTCGGGAGAGGGCCGATTTCTCCGAGCAGGTACGTTAGTACCCACATTCTCACCTTTTAGTTGTAACGCTTGGTGCTGGTTGACTTACTTTCTACTTCTCAGATTACGCAGAAGGACGCCCTGGTGGAGCGACTTCAAGAGGAGGTTGTGGCCAAGGACGCCGAAGTCATGGAGCTGGCTCAGCTGAATGATGTCGCGGCCTCGAAGAGGGAGATGCTTCATGGGAAGCTATCCTCGGCCCAAGATCTTCTCCGATGTGCTCAGGAGGAGGTTGCTGCACTATCTGCGGTCGAGGCCGAGGCCAGTGAATATGTCTCCTCGTACAAGAGGGATGCCGCTGCTGCAAATGACCGGGCAAGGGAGATATATGAGAAGGCCGAGCTGAAGCTGACTCAGGCAGTTGCCTATGCTCGTGCACAAGCTAAGAGGCAAGCCCTCGAGAAAGTGAGCGCCAAAGGTGTCGATCTTTCTGCCGAGATCGAAGAGTCCAGGGCCCTGGATGAGGAATTGACACTGTCGAGTACATGGGACGAGGGCTCTGAAAGCGGCTCGGTCAGCAGCGGAGGCGTAGAGTAGTTTTTCCTCCTTTTTGCTCTTTCCTTTCTTTTATATATGGGACCCTTCGGGGGAACTTTTGTAAAGAACACTTTTGTAAATACATTTTTTGGAAATAGAACATCCTTTGTCATATTTTGCATAAACTAAGTTTCGTAACCTTTTACCCACAGTATAACTTTTATGCTTCGATTTTTCGCTTCCTCGGGACTCGTACTTGCAATAGGAGATCCCCTCGAGACCGGGCACCTTCTCGAGGCTAGGTCAGCATGCGAGCTTTGATTCCTCGAACCCCCTATGACGGTATCATTCATGTGACGTGATCGTGAAGTGACCGAGGTGGCCCCACCGGTACACTTCCCCAAATGTTGTGACGACTTGTCAAAAATTGAATGGTCTTTAAAGCAGTTGGTTGGCCACCTTCCATTATATAAATATTGTTGCTTCTCCTTCATTCTAACTCTTGCACATTTGCAAAAACCACAACTTTTCTTTCAACTTTCTCACTCGTTTCCATCTTTGCGAAAACGGGTTCCGCTCCTTCCTTTTTACTTCTGCTTTGAGTAGTTATGGCTGTCGTGCCCGAATCTGTTCACCAAGAGGAGGGAAATTCTTCATCTGCCCCTAGCTTGGCCGGTGGTACACCGCCGGCATACGACGAGCTGACCTCGTACTACTTTGCTCTGAAAAAGGACTTTGCAATAGAGAAACCTTATGATGCCCCAGGCCACCAAGAGCATGTCTCGAGGCTCGCTCGCTCGATAGAAGAAAACCATCTCGAGGCCGTGAGGAGAAACTACGGCTGGGGGGAAATGTGGTGCTGCAGATACCTTCTCGAGAAGAAAACGTCATGACTTATGTAGAAGGATTCTTGATCGTGTACACGTATCCGTTTACATTAGGCCCCCTCGAAAGACTTGTGCTCGAGTTTTGTAAAAGGTACCGAGTCACCCTGGCATAGATTCATCCGTCCTTTTGGAGGATAGTGCTGATGATGAGGTATTTCACTGAAAAGGCTGAGCTTGAATTTACCCTCAGCCACCTCATTAGGTTATATTGGCCTCAGCATTGTTGAGGCCTGATTACGTTACGACGTCGGTCCACGAGGCCTTTTATTGCCAGCGATGACGAGGACCAAAACGGGGGATGGATGAGTCAGTTTATTCGGGTGAGGACCGTCGACATCATTCCAGCGGAGTTCCTGCCTTTTCCCAAAAAATGGAACTTCAAACGTAAGCAAGATGCTGTGCCTTAGTGTATTTTGTTCTTATAAACTTATAAGAGTGTTTCTTTTTCTCTTTTTCAACGATCCCGTGGATGCCCGGGGAGGTCCTCGACCTTGCAAACTGGACTCAAAAGTTGGCAGCTTCCTCGACATATGACGAGCGCAAGTGGTGTGATCTCTCGAAAGGCAGATGGGAAGAAAAACACCACAGTATGAGTCGTGTGGTATCCTTTTGATGAATGTTTCCTTTTGTGTGTACTAACTCTGATGCCACAGGTGTTGGTGGGTTTTTCGAAATGAGGTCGTGCCCCTTCAAGGAGAGGGAAGGCCCGAGGGAGGACAATAATCAAAAAAGATCCTTTATAGATGAGGACATTCTCGATGAGGCGGGACCTTCTCGGAGGATAAAGGAGATGTCGTTGCTGAGGAGAGCTTTATATACGTCGGCCATTCTGCGGACGTAGGCCCCCCTTGTGAGGATGATTCTTTGTCTACGACTCGGGTCGGGGGCCTTTCCGAGGTTGCCGGTTTTGCCAAGCCTGGGACCTCTAATTTCGAAGAAGAGGTTCCCCGAGAGAGAGATCAAGAATCCTGTACCATCGTCTGTTTCTGCCCTCGAAGGTACTTCGAGGGATGCTTGGGACCAGGGGCTGCCCGGACCAATTGAGGTTTCGAGTGGGCACACCCCTATTGGGAGCGGTTCAGCTGGGGCCGATGGGGCCAAGCCGGTAGATGCATGTATTTTAAGGAGGCCCAGCGGCTCTTTTCCGATGTGAGTTCCGATCGGCCTTGCCGGATTTTTAGCTATGAATCTTCATTCTTTGAAATGAAGTTTTTCTTTTGCAGATTTTTGACAAACTCAAGGCCGAGCTGCTTCGCTGTGAGGCCCGATTGCGAGAATCTTTGGGTAAGAAAAGATCTCTCAAGCTTCTTTGCAACGAGAAGACAAAAGAGTTGATACATCTTCGAGTGGAGATGCATCGGAGCCGGATTTGTGAAGGCAAACTCGAGTGTCAGGTAATCCTTACCCTGAAGGGGTATGTGCCTCCTTTCTCGCTTTTGAGAACTAACGATTTGGTGCTTCTGTTGCAGGAAAAACATAAGCGTTGGAGCGCGTTTGGGGCGATATCGGGCAAGTTAGGTCCGAATGCCAAGCATTGAAAGCGCAGGTAGGCGTGCATGTTGCGGCCCAAAGGAATGCTTTGTCCAAGGTTGTTGCCCTCGAGATACAACTTCGCAATGCCCAGGAAGATAGCTCAATTCAGTCTAGCAGGATTGTCAAGTTCGAGGCTAATCTTATAAATACGAAGGTAGAGATTGTGGATGCTCGGGGCCGAAGCTGAGGTAGCTCGAGTGAAGGCCGATAAGAAGGTGACTGTTTACTTGAAAGACGTTGCTGATGCACAGGCTGAGCTGAGAGGGGCTTTCGACAGAGAGATGAGAGGCAATGAGTATGCCCTATGTAAGTCCCGGAGGGAGACCCTCGAGGAGATACATGCTAGGGGATTTGACCTCTCGGAAGAGATAAAGCAGGTCGAGGCGGACGAGATCGACGCCAAGTTTTTCCTTTCTTCTTGAGCTGATGCTGATACTTGAAGGCCGCCGTGGGAGCTGGTCCGAGGGGCCTTTGAGGGAGCTGGTCTCGAGAGTAGACTAGATTTTCTACTTTGTTGTTTGCATAAGATTCCTATGGGAGCGTTGTAAATATGTATTTGTAATACGTACATATATATGAAATATTCTTTGATTTGATTTGCATGTTGGTAGTTAGCCCGTCGAATTGGACTTTGAGATGAAACCCTTGGGGTTATAAATTGGCCCTGAGGCTCTTTAAGCTGGCGACTCGGGCTCTTATGCTTTAGTTCGGTACGACCTTCGTTGTAACTAGAGACTTAAGCCCTTACACTTTTTTGGCCCCGAGGCGCTTTAGTTAACCGTATCGAGCTTAGTCTTCGAGTCGGTTTTCGACTCGAGCTTAACGGCCCTCAGGTTTTCAAATTGGCCTTGAGGCCTTTTGTGTCGGTATGAGTTGTAGCTGGCGACTTGGGCTATTACGCGTAAGGTCAATACGACTAGCTAGCGACTTGGGCTCTTACGTTTTAGGTTGATACAACCTTTAATGTAGGGGGCTACTTAGGCTATTACGCTTTAGGTTGGAACAACCTTTAACCGGTTCTTTTCGAAGTAATTAGAGGCCTGTGATTTTATGGCAACAGTCGGACGTCTTGGAGTTGCGTTATTTTGGCCGGAGCCTTATGACGGTGGTCATTGTATTTGGCCGTAGCCTTTTAGTCCCCGAGTGAGATAGCCATGGCGTCTATATCGAGGGTACGCCTTTTGGGTCTTACAAGTTCGATATATAGCCTTGACTTTGATATGGGGTTTATGCCTGTTTTAAGGTATTACAAATTTGTGCATGCCTTGCTTGAGGTCTTACAGTTTTGATGTTGCCTCATGGAGGGCTTACGAGTTCGAAGTTCCCGACATTGAGGTCTTACAGCTTCGGATTTGATAACCTGATGAGCCGACTGTCGGGGAAAGTCCTCGAGTCGGAATTGATGTTGCCTCGAGGAGGGATTACGCTGTTGATATTGCCTCGTGGACGGCTTATGAGTTAGAAGCTTCCTGTCTTGAGGTCTTACGGCTTCGAGCTTTATATCTTGATGAACCGACTGTTGGGGACAGTCCCTTTAGTCGAAATTAATGTTGCCTCAGTGAGGGCTTATGAGCTCGAAGTTACCTGCCCTGAGGTATTACGGCTTTGAGTTTTTGGCGACTTGGTGGAGCGACTATCGAGGACAATTCCTGTGTGCTTGCTAAATTTTTTGCCCTGGGGCTGTCTCTTGTGAAAATGGAGAGCTTCTTTAATGCGCAAAAAATATTTTGATAGAAGGTACTTCTCTCATTACTTGGTACAAGTATACATGTTTTTTCCATCGAGGTTTCGATTATTCTATGCAGACACGGTTCATTCGACCGTTTGATCTGATACATCATTCTCCTGTCGAGACCCTCTTTGGATATTTTAATGATCTCCTGGAGGGATGCCCCTCAGTATTCGAGTTTGATCGAAGAGAAGCCTTGAATACTTGGTGAGCTCTCCTTAGATAGCATATGCATGTTGCCTCGTTAAAAATCTCGCCGGTAAAACCCTTTTGGGATAAAATCCGACATGAGGGAAAAAGAGTGCAACGCATGCTTTAAAACCTAAGGCCTTCGAGCTTGGGGGTGCTTCGACTCCATTCAAACACCTGCACTTAGGTTAGAGTAAAGTGTGAAAGAAAAAGGGATAGGGTTGTACCTTAGCTGCGATGGTGCTCGAGCCTTGATACGCTTTGGTTATCAGTTCTGAAGACGCGACACGGTCCTTTGTTTGTTCCCACGAGGATGTAGTTTGTTATTGTTACTTGGCTGTTTGCTTGTTTTTTGGTTCCTTCGATGTAGAAGGTGTCGGTGCCACATCGTGCACTACAAACATTTCTTTTGTTGCGTGCTGCTCTCTGTATACTATTTTTACTCCATCCTTCGTAGGGAATTTCATAATTTGGTGAAGTGTTGACGGTCCCACCCTCATATTGTGGATCCATGGCATTCCAAGCAATGTGTTGTACCTCACGTCACCTTTGATGACATGAAACTTGGTATCCTGAATTGTTCCGGCCATGTTGACCGGGAGGGTGATTTCCCCTTTCGTTGTTTCGGTTGCCATGTTGAACCCATTGAGGACTCGAGAGGCAGGTATGATCTGGTCGAGCAACCCGAGTTGCTCTACCACCCTTCTCCAAATTATATTGGCCGAGCTACCTGGATCCACGAGCACACGTTTAATTTGAAATTTATTGAAAAGAAAAGAAATTACCAATGCGTCATTGTGAGGTTGAGACAAGGTCTCGATGTCCTCTTCGCTTAACGAAAGGGTGTCTTCAGGTATGTAGCTCCGAGTTTGCTTTTCCCTGGTGACGGATATTTTTGTTTTCTTAAAAATGGGTCCCTGAGGGACGTCAACTCCACCAATAATCATGTGGATGATGTGTTGTGGTTCTTCTGTTTCATTTTTCCTGTTTTTCTCTCTTTCCCGAAATTGATTTTTAGCTCGGTCGCTGAGGAATTATCGAAGGTACCCTTTGCTGATTAGTCGGGCCACCTCTTCTCGAAGCTGTCTGAAATCTTCGGTCCTATGACCGTGGGTATCGTGACATTCGCATATCAAGTTGGGGGTTCCTTTGTGAGGGATCTGATGGCACGGGTCTCGCCCACCTGGTGTCCCTGATCTTGCTAATGGCCGATACGATGTCTGAAACATCAATGTTGAAGTTGTACTCAGATAGCCGGGGTGGCTCTACCGGCCCTGCATGCCTGTCAAACCCTGATTTGCTCACGAGTCCCCGAGGATTCTATCCTCGGTCCATCCTTTGGTCATTTCGAAGTATGTTACATCTCGGGATATTTCTCCAATTTTCTACGTACGGTTGATACCTTTCTTTGTTTGGCCTTGGATCTCTTTCTGGAAGCCTAGATTCCTTTTTTAGGACTCTTCTAGGATACACAGAGCCCGATGGGGCTTCCAATTGGTCGTCCTCAACCCTGATCTTAGACTGGTACCTGTTGTGCACATCTGCCCAAACTATGGCGGGGTACTCGATCAAATTCTGCTTCAGTTGTTTCGATGCTATTGAGCTTCTCTCATTCAAGCCCTTAGTGAAGGCTTGTACCGCCCAATCGTCGGATACCTGTGGTAATTCTATTTGTTCCAATTGAAAGCGGGACACGAACTCCCTTAACATCTCACTCTCCCTTTGCTTGATTTTGAAAACGTCAGACTTTCTTGTAGCGACCTTTATGGCACCAGCATGTGCTTTCACAAAGGAGTTCGCCATCATGGAAAATGAATCTATCGAGTTCGGGGGCAGGTTATGATACCACATCATGGCCCCTTTAGATAGTGTTTCTCCGAATTTTTTCAATAGGACGAATTCAATCTCTTCGTCCCTCAGGTCGTTCCCTTTCACAGCACAAGTGTAGGCAGTGATGTGCTCATTGGGGTTCGAAATTCCGATGTAATTCGAGAGATCGGGCATTCTGAATTTCTTCGGGATAGGCATCGGAGCTGCACTTGACGAAAATGGCTTTTGCACAAACTTTTTTTGAATCTATACCCTTCACAATCAGGGGTGCGCCTGGGATCTTATCGACCCTGGAGTTGTAGGTCTCCATTTTTTTGTCATTAGCTTCTATCTTCTTTTCGCCTGATTCAATCCTCTTTACGAGGTCTTCGAGCATTTTCATAATGGCGGGGTCGGCTGCTGACCCATTATTGCTCGATCTTTCCGGTGCCTGTTCAACTCGAGGAGGCATTTCTGGTGGTGCTGTGCTCGGGGTTCTCTGATGGCTTTGTAGCGGAGCAATAGCTACCTGTTGTGCCTGCAACACTTCAAAAATAACATGAAGGCTAACTTCCCTTTCCCTTTGAGCAGGGGTTTCCTATGCTTCACACTGGTGTCCTTCACGAACGCTTCCGTCTGTATGAGAGCTCACATCGACATGGTAGGCGTTGCGCGAGCCTTCATCGACAGGAATTTGCACTGGTGTCCCTTCAAGGTTTTGCGGTGGCACACCGGCACCTGAAGCAGCTGTGCCATTCTCTTCGTGGTCCTCAGGACCATTGTTTTCATGCGCGTTTACTGAGTTATACATTTTCTGACCTGAAAGGGAAGATTCTTGGGCAAGAAAAAATGTGAAGAATAACTTGTGTTTTTAGAAAACCAGCACTAAAACAAGCACTATTATTTTTAACCCCACGGTGGGCGCCAAACTGTTTACCTTAAAATTAGTAATTATAATTATACTTGATTATGTGGTTCTAAAAATATGTGATCTATTTTAATACCGGTTGTTTAGGCAGTAGATACTGAGTGTGAAGCGAGAAAAATAAAAAAAGAGCGAAAATAACTAGATTACGCAAACCAGGTGTAGAAGAGGCCAGTCTCGAGGGTGGTCGGGTAGGCCTCGAAGTCGAGCTTGAGAAGCTTGATTAGGGGCTATCGACAACAATGAAACAGTGCTGGAGACCTTAAGGATGGCCTATTTATGATCAATAACAAGTAATAAATGGAGAATAATTCAAGAACACAATAAATGAGAAATAATAATTTAATGAAGCAAATGTAGAGAGTGTTTCTATTAGAGAGCAGGGGATATTCTTGTTCTTGTATTGAATATCATATATGTTACAAAGTGACAAGGGTCCTCTTTATATATGAGGGAGGGATCCCAACACAGTACATGCGTAATTAATGTAAAAAGATATGGCTAGTACAACCACTTAATGTCACGGTACGGACTTGTACTATCTTATGTACTTTGTCAGCTTTAACCACGTGCCCCTTGCGGATTTTTCGCCTTTTCATGTCGACCCTTGATTTGTACTGCCTCGAGGTTGAGGACCCTTGATGCCGAGCTCGGGCCTTCGAACCTTCATTTTCATCAAAGTGACTGTGAAATCGGACTCTCCAATTTTAACCGTATACAATATTACAAATGGAGCCACACAGTTAATAAATCATTTTTAAGTTTTAAAATGTCTAGAAGCATTATGTTGGGAAGACATAGTCTTAGAATTTTTCCAACTAACAATCATTTTATAAGTTTGACTGATCATCAAAGAATGTGATAGGAGGAATGAAATAAAATATTTCGTGTTTGAGTATGTAAAAACAAAATTATTGGTAAGGAATATGTCCCCTTTAATGAGTCATATACGGCACCAATTTGAATTAGTTGAACCAATAGATATCAAATACCGGATGATTATACCAAGCTTTGGGATGTAATTGGTTGAAATTTGTTAAGGAAAAAACATGGAATACAGATGTGGTTTACACATAATAAAGGATCGACTTTGTCAAGTGAGATGCTATAGAATTGGTCGAAATTTTTTTTCTGGTGTTTATATTTGGTTTATGTGATTTGCATATTTTATACAATTGACTTGTACTCCGCTTTTTGCACGTATTATACAAATATACTCTTTGGACTATAGTTCGATTAAGAAATTTACTTACTAATATTTATATAAGTCATCTCGAACGCATTAAGCAAAAATATTTGTGGTCCAACGGCATAAACTTAAAACCCTAAATCTGCCTCTGGTTAAATTTTAAACTCTATATTTATATCAAAAAATTCGCTTAATATATCCTTCTCTGTTTAAATTGAAGAATAATGGCCATTGCACATAGTATGCACAAACTATTTTGAGCGAATAATTCCCTTCTAAATTGTTTTAACACTTAATATCTCTAGCTAATTAAATATTACGTATATGTTTCCATTTGCATCTAAAATTTCAAACCATCATATAAATCAACCAAACCCGATTTTCTGTCTATAATTTTACCTATACTTATTAGGCTCAATTAAATTCCATATCGTGCTCTTTTTTTTCAATAAAATTCTACTTAAAGCAAAAAACATCAGAAAGTTAGAAACTACAATACTTGTCTTCAATCAACAGTTGCTTAATCAAGAATAATTCCACCAAACGACAAATTATTTTATATATATATATATAAGTAATATAATAGTAAAAACACAACATCTGACCATAGACTTAGTATTACTTCTCTCCTAAACTTAAGGAGTTAATTTTAAATTTAGAACATTAATTAAATGCAACATTTTAAATATTTTTCTTCGTCATCATCAGTAATCCTTGAGTAATTTCCGGACCTGTTCCAGTGTGACAAAGAGCACAATAGTGAATGGTCCTTGCCGTGAGATTGTAGGGATGAAACCCTTGTAAAGAGCCATGGGTCCTTCAGCTTTGATAGTTTTCATAGCACAATCAAGGGCCCCACTATAAGGTGGGACCGTACCGGGCTCCACCTTCATGTTCATGACACGTGTTTTAATCACGTCGACCGGGTTTGACGCTACCGCCGCCACGAACCCGGCGGCGAAGCTCGCCGTCACGTGGGTCCCAAGCCCGTCCTTCATCAGCCCCTTCTCTAAGATCGTCTCTTTAAATTGATCGTACGATGCCAGCTGTGATGCTGTAACGAGCATAGCGCGGTTCACCGTAAGAGATGAGCCGCGCCACAGGCTAGTAATCCCTTCGCTCTTGCTCATTTGCGTTATAGCATCAACGACGCTTTTGTAGTTGCGCCGCTGAGCTAACGGGAGCCGGCCGTCAGCTTGCATGCGGACCATGGCAACATCGGCCGGGTTTCCAACGGCGGCCCCGATACCACCGGCGATAAGTCCGGCGACGATCTTCCTCGACAAAGGCATATTGTTAGTATCCGGATCGGTCCATTTCTGCTTCAACATATCGTACAACCCCATCCGGGTCGTTGAGTAAAGCGTCTGCCGGAGAACAGTGGCCGACACGCCGGAGAACAGAGCAGCAACACCTTCTTGCTGTATGATCTTTACACCTACAGCAACAGGCCCCACGCGCGGTGGAGGTGGCGGCGCCGGAACATGAATATGAGTCGTAGCGTGAGTAGCACTATGAAAGGCAAGTGCAGGTCGGAGATTCTGAACAGCCGGCGCCGGAGCTGGGGTTTCACCTTGAAGTTGCATTCGGACTTTAATTAAATCAAGTGGGTGAGTACTACACCCAGCAATAATAGAAGCAATACCTCCTTCAACAAATCCTTTAACACCCATATTTCAGAAATCAAACAGAAATCGAAAATTTTAGTATTTCAAATGAATGAAATATAAGAACTAAAAAAGAATTAAGAATTTGTTTGAACTGTAAACAAAAAATTGATATTAGAATGGATCAAATCAAAAGGACCAGTTGGAATTAGAGCTCATCTCACTGGAAACCAGGAGATGGGAATGAAGACCAAAAGCTAAAGATGCAAAATGTGGAACGTTGGGTCTCTGAGACATAAGCCGTAAAGAAAATTGGTGAGTTGAGAAAGTAGTAGAAGAAAGGAATTTATAGGGGAAGGGGAAAAGAAAGGAAACGAAGTGGAAATAGGGTTTTTGGGAAAGCATACGCGGCTTCTCTTTGTTCTTTTTTCTCTTTACTAAAACATGTTTACCAAAAATATTAAATTGCCACAAATAAGACATGGTAATTTATTTATTGGAAATTTCCACGTGGTGGTGCTATACTACAAGAGAGAACAAAAAGGGTGTAGTATTAATGAAGTTGAAAGAAACTTAGGAAAATACAGCTTGCTATCATGTTTTATTTTGTAAGCCTGTTTGGCCCAGCGGTAAAAATTTTCGAAAAAATACTTTTGGAGAGAAGCAGTTTGTGTTTGGCTAATCAATCTGAAAATTATTTTTGAGCAATAATTTGTATTTGGCCACTTTTCAAAAAATATTTTTAAGTATCAAATTACGAATAAGGATACGAAGAGATTTACGTAATAATTAATATTATATAATAAATAAATAATCTCAAATATTTATTATGAAAGATAATAACTAAGTTTTTTTCATTTTATTTAAGTAAAACATGAAAATAAAATTTAAGAGTACTTTAATTCTTTCAAGATGATTTAAATATATCAAAAAGTATTGTTTGAGAAAAAAAACTCTTTTGGGTTGTGTAGAAGCTTGGCAAAACAGGCTAATAGTCCGTTTGACAAGCTTCTAAAATTAGTTTAATTTGAAAATTAGTTTTCTCAAAACTATTTTTTTTAGAATATTTTGCTGAGTAGAAATTTTTATTTGGCTAATTAATTTAAAAATCACTTTTGAGCATCCATTAATATTTGATCAGGCTTTTAAAAAGTACTTTTAAGTTATATTTTTTTCTTTCAAAAGTGGTCTAAAAATGTATTTTTTGAGAAAAGATACTTTTTACTGAATCTGCTTCTATCGAACAGTTCTTTTGTTTTCCCTCTAAAAGCTTAGCCAAATACATCAACTTTGAAAAAAAGAACTTTTGAATAAAAATTTAGTTTTGGCCAAAAAGAAGCTTGCGGAAAAGGCAATTAGATGTAAGATTTAAATTTGATTAAAAATAATTTCTTTTTTACTATTTACCAACACAGTTTTAGTCCCAAAAAAAAAAAGAAAACTTGAAAAAGTGATGGTAAGAAAGTCTTTTGCAGATGATTATGCTCTCTAGATGTAAGTGAAGATCCTAATTTTGGGGAGCTTTTGAAGTAAGTATGATAGGAAATATAGAACAGTAAGAAAATCTGGTTTTTAACAACTTTGGATATTTAATAACTATATTTTCTCAAAATTCCCATGTGGTTTGTAAGAAAAAGTCAATGAAACGCCACATTATGTTACGATTAATTATTTGATTGTTTTCTTTATCTTGCTTAACATGGACGAGTGAGACTCGGCCTAATGATTAAAATAATTATTTTTAATTTAGATCGAATCGAGTGAAGAGTAAGTGAGAATACTATTAATCTTTCGTAATCCCAATAGTAAAAAGATAACATGAACTCTAAATAGTGCAACAATTGTATTTTGTCTAAGAAATTGATTTTAGGTTTAGTTTTAGAAAATAACGTACGTGTTTGAATTTGATTTTGTACATATTAGTTATGAAAGCATTAGTTTGGAAAATATAATTTGTACGTAGCTTTTCAACTTTAGGAATTCCTTATTTGCGCGTAATTCCCAAAAGATCTTTCCTTTTTAATTTTTTTTCGATCTTTAGCTAGCTAAGTCAAGTGCATATATGAACTATATGTGTCTATTTCGATAAATTTAAAGTTATTTTTTGACAAATTGTTATTCTATTTTAAGAAGAATTGTTTGACAGAAAAGAGAAAAAATCTTATTCGTTACGCGAAGGAATTATGCTATAAAAAAGTTGAAATTTTATTGTGTAATTAATGGATCATATTACCTTTTTTGGCAGAAATTCCTTGGGGTGTACGTATAAATTGAGATAAATTAATGGGGCCCTAAAGTTTAACCCGGCACTTAGAAACCGCGCAATCAAAAGCGTTAGCATATACTTTCTCCGTTTCATTTTATGTGATGCGTTTTAATTAGACATCGAATTTAAGGAAGAACGAGAGATTTTTAAAAATTTATAGTTTAAAATAATTCATAATTATTTATCTAACTGTAAAATATCTAAAATTAATTTTTTTAAATATAAGGAAATATTATTCTTTAGGACAGACTAAAAATAAAAAGCATATCATAAATTGATATATAATAAGTAGGGGTGTACAAATAAAATCGAGAAATCGCACCAATCCGATAATGCGAGTCAAACCGAGAATAAAAATCCGACTATGATTTGGTGTTAGAAAAAAAAACCGACGCGGCGATATTTGTTGTTTGGTTTTAAATTAAAAAAAAAGTCAAACCGAAACCAAACCAACATGGAATTATATGTATAGAAGTTTTAAATATATTTAATACATAAAAATATTTATTGTAGTGTAGTTTATAAATATTTCTAAAGCTTTTTCATAGTTTTATCTTTTAAGGTATTATTTCAAGCTTGGACTTATAATTTTTGAATGCTTCAATAAGTTTTATATTTCATAAATGTTAGTAACTCAAATAAATCCTAAACCAAAATCTAACAATACTAACGCTATAAAAAATATTCAATTTAATTGTATTATGAATGAAAATAGTGTTGGATATCTATTTTTTTCATGGTTTAGATAAAATGCATAACTTATTTTTCTTTTAATGTTTAGTCATGTAAATAATATTACTTATTAGTCGTACTTATTTTAGCAATATACTAGTAATTTTAAATTATATTTGTTTTCATTATGGCTTATTAATAATATTTATTTTATGTGATTTTATTATCTTATTGTTGAATATATTAGTACAATGCTTCCTGTTGGTGTACGGTAGATGTTGGTTGAAAATGATGTTACGCGGCGTTCAAAACAGTCCAAGGATATTGAGTAGACGGTTGATGTACCAGACTCGACCTTATCTTTCGTAGCACGCATTCTCATCTGTGTCGCAACTGATTCGGTAAGTTACGTGTCTGGTGCACGGAGAACTGCCTACTTACTCGTGGCAACCTTTCGGCCACCCAACGACCTATAACGCTAGTCACTATGGTCCTTGCTTTTAAGAAAGCAGAGCGGGGCCAATATCTCGTACTTGCGCAGTATGGCCCCCTTTCTTCGAGTGCCCCGCCCTGTTCACTGGGGTGTTGGCTTACCAAAAACTTGCCCCTTGCTCCTGCCGCCCGCTTGGCAGAGCGCTCCACCGAACCTTCTTTATCGTGATTCGAACCATACCTCAGGCCCAAGATCGAGCATCAGAGCTGCTCATCGGGGAACGATTATCCAGGAATAGGAAGATGGTTGGCGTGACACGCCTAAATCCCCCATAATCAATTCACAAAGCTTTAGGTGACTCATCATTGAATTTCATCTTCACTGGGGATTACTTCCTTTCTCTAGGTTCATTCTCTCCCCTCTTCGTTGTATGCACCCTTATAAAGTTGCTACCACCCTCTCTTTTTGGAGATCATTTACCCTTTCGCGGAAGTGTAAGACTATGAATCTCTCGTGGAAAGGCCCATTCGCAACAACGCACACTCTGGTAGTTCATTCACTATCATAACCACTGGAACATTCTTTTTCTTCGTAAAAAGTCTTCCATCCATTCTCAATGGTTAGTCGGTTGGCCAGGATGCTTTGGTTTATCAGATCAATTGTAGTGGTCAAGTGCGCTGGACGACACGACATTCTCGTTTAAATAGTACCATTGACTGCAGAGCGGATTGCTACCATAGAGGAATGACTATAGGCATAGAACAAACTTTTGACCCTTTCTTTGCCCCTTGGTTCGCTAGCTGACGTGCCAGCGCTTGGGTTCAGTACCTACGGGATTATTAACAGTACCTTTTTTAGAGAATGTTAATAAATTTCAAAATCCATTTTGCCGAGAACAAAGCGTAGCTACAATGGTATTTATTCTCTTATGAATCTAGAAAGAATTCAGAAAAAAGCTAAGAATTCACTTCGAATGAAGAAATTCAGAATATTGTTTCCTGATACTAATATCTCAATTTCTCAAAATGCTTCAATTGGTACACACAAGAAATAGGCTAATTCAGCAGTCATTTCTTCAAATCATTTGGAGGGCACGATGGTACAAGGAGCCAAGCCATCAGAATTAGACCCGTAAAGGTATCGCTTTTGACAATAAACATGGCTTCTGAGAGGATTCTTTAATCAACCAGAACTTGCAACAAAGTCCTTAATTTGTATCACTTACAAATGGAGAGATGTTCCATTCTACGCAAGTTGTAGTACCCCCGGGAATCTTTTCAAATCTTAGTCAGGGCTACTTGAAGATCCTTTCATCGGGTCGAAGCACTAAAAGAAATGGACCGGGAAATCGGTAGGAACCATGGGACCCCCTACTAGTAAAGGAAAATGGAAGTGCGCACCAGCTCGTAGAATAGAATATGATACGATGAGATATAATGCAATAGAAACAAAGACAGGGAACGGGTTACCTACTATTAGCGGGCAAAATGAGCCCATTTATTCTAAATTCTTTAATTCAGAATCAATCAAATCTCCTCAAGTCACGTGTGCCAAGGAGATGTCGATTGACATTGAATTTTCTCTTCTGGTTTTAATATGAATTGACTCCGCTATGGTCACTAGATCCGTAGGTCCTGTAAATAGTTTCTATTGAAATACAGGTTGCCTCTTTAAAAAGAGCACCATGAATCATCTCATATTTATGTTATTTTGTTGAAAAACACCTTATATGGTTTTGTCTTGCTAAGATTAAGGAAATATTTGGAGCACAAATTCTATGTTTTGTACTATGAAGATTTTATGAAAAAAATCCGAAAAATTCCGAAAAACCGAGATTTAAACCCGACTTTTTTTGGTTTGGTTTGATCTTTAGATTTAATAACCCGGTACAATTGGTTTAGTTTGGTAATTAAAAAATTCGAACCAACCATACCTATGTACACCCCTAATTAGGGGTGTTTGTCGGTCGGTCCGATATGGCATTTAGACACTTCGGTTCGGTATTTCGGTATTCGATTTCTTAAAATACTATACCAATATCGTACCTAATCAAATTTGGTATGGTCTGATTTTTCTCATTTCAGTTTTGGTTTATTTGATTCGGTAACTTCGGTTTATTCGATTTGAATATTAACTAGCGCATAGAGCCATAGACTGTAATATTCTTAATTAAAGTACTCAAAAATACAAAACTAAAAACGTTTGTTGACAAAAAATTTGTCCAAAACCTGCAACTATCAACTCATGGAGAGAAACTGTACATAAAGGAATAAATTTGATCAATATAAATGTCTTGTTACTTGCTTAGAGTTAATTGATGGGTTTGGAGAATAAAGGAGAGTACGATTTTAGTTTTTTTACATTTATATTTTAATTAATAATATGTGTGCTGTGTAATATAATATATATTTTGGTACAGTATTGGTATAATATTTAAAATACCAAATATTATAATTAATACTAATTTTAATTTAAAAAAAAACTTAAACCAAATATCTTATCGAATATCAAAATATCAAATATCAAATTTTAAATTTCGATACGATAATTCGGTATGTGTCAAATTATGCGCCGCACTACCCCTAATAGTTTTCAAACCCAATTAATGCCAACGGGTCAACTTGGCATTTGATGCCCCAATTTGGCCTCTCTGGCCATCCAATTGTATGGAAGAAAACTAGCATCTGCAGTTTGTGGCTTATTTACATGCGTAACATCTACTCCATGATACTTTAAACCGCAAAATCTCCCCCCCCCCCCCCCCCCCCCCCCCACACCCAAACCCCAATCCAAACAAAATATCCTGAAATTAAAATCTTTACCGATCAATCTCTAAATAATATTCCTGAGAATGATTATCTGCGTACTTGCCCGTTGTTAGGTTATAATAGATGTAGTAAGATTTAACAAATTTTAATAAGTATTTAGTTATTCACCACTTCCTTATTTGATAAAAAATATAAGAATTAAACTATTTTAACACAGTCTACTAAATTTAATAATGTAATTGTCGTACTCTCAACTCAAGTCCACTTGCCAAGTTAAAATCAGTTTGTCAACTTATTGGCGTAACAAATTATATAAAATACGAAATATCTATAATATTGTGTCAACTTGCTTTGCTCCTTACACATTTAAAGAACAGAAATGTACTAATATAGATCCAATCTACTCCTCAGGTGAATCAAGACTGTGTCATATTGAAGGTATGAACGATTTTTTGCAATAGTAATTTTTTTTTTCTCATCCTTCCGCTTGGATCAAGTTGAACACGAAGCTGGCTTTTACCTCTGACCCTATATAGTGCATATAAAGAAACAACATCAATCCATATGTAATTTCACAAGAGTGTTCTGCGGAGGATAGTATGCACGTAGATCTTACCCTATTTTGTAAAGCTAGAGAGTCTGTTTTTGAAAGACCCTCGTTATAGTGCAAATAAAGGAAATTTGCCAAATCACTACAGCCTAAGTGCTTGACTTGGAATCCACTTGTTGAGTTCTTCACACTTCTGTGGCACCCAAAAGAGAATAGTACTCCCTCCGATCTATAATAAGTGATCATTTTACTTTTGATATACTATTAAAGAAATACGAATTCTTAGAGAAAAAAAATATATTTATTAAATTAACCTTAATTAATTGTTACCTTGACACAGTAAAACAGGTAAATAAAGATAAATTTTAAAAAAATAAAATTAATTCTTTTTTCATTATGTCAATAAATACTTATTTTATATTAAAATAAAAAAATAAAATGATCATTTATTATAGACAGGAAAGAGTAATAAAAAAGGAACAAAATATTGACGCAATCGCCTAGAAGCTGGAAAGACAAGACCGAGTCACCGCATTTGGGATTTTGGGTTTACTAGGGGAAGGTGTTGATTCCCTTTGGCCCACTTTTCTTTTTTTTCTCTCTTACGTGGCAAAAGGTAAATGGCAGCTGAGTTTCCTGGGCCCATGGCGTTAAAAAGTGGACAAATGAAAACGAAAAGTATATTCGTCGCCTGAGAGATTCGAACTCTCGCGGGGAAACCCCATGTACTTAGCAGGCACACGCCTTAACCACTCGGCCAAAGCGACTTCTTATTCCCTGTCTGTTCATTATTATTATATAGCATCTTTAGTAATCTTGAAAATTATATTTTTGTTAAACGAGTTTCATAAAAGGCACTTTTAAAATAATACTCACTCCGGTCCACAATAAGTGATTCTTTGCCCTTTTTTTATGGTCCAAAATAAGCGATCCTTTTCAGATTTCAAGAATAAATTAATTGTTTTTTTCTTACATTGCCCTTGGAGTATGTGTTAGGAGTGTTTATGTGAAAATATATTAAAGGTTAATATGGCCAATTTCAATGCTAATTAATGCTAAAAAGAGGATTTTTTAATCTTTGTGAAAATAACGAAAAAATCACTTATTGTGGACCGGATTCAGAGGCGGATGCAATGTGGTAGTTATAGGTTCAATTGACCCCGTAACTTTCGACGCTAAGTATAAATTTATGTGTAAAAATTCATTAAAAGTACAAAAATAATAGATTTGAACGCATAACTTTAAAAATATAATGAGTTCAATATTAAAAATCTTAAGAGTTGAACTCATAGAGTTTAAATCCTTAATCCGCCTCTAATGGGAGGGAATAACAGTAGTATGTAGAAAATCATTGTATGAACGGTTTTGTTTGTATTGAAAAGCAATTTGTGTTGTAAAAGTTGCACGGGGAGCCGTATTTGGTCTCCTTCATTTAACCTATACCCGCTTTTTTAAAAACTTTTAACTTGTACCCACTTTTTAAATAACTTCAGCTCCCTTTCCCTCGCTGAGCTGAAGTTCACCAGCTGAAGTTCGACAGTTATAAAGACAAAACTTCAGCATACGGGGCTGAAGTTCCCTAGTTACAAAGACAAAAGAGCTGAAGTTCCCAGTTACAAAGATAAAAACTTCAGCTCTAGTATGCTGAAGTTTTTGTCTTTATAACTGGGGAACTTCAGCTCCGTATGTTGAAGCTCCCCAGTTACAAAGATAAAAACTTCAGTTCTAGAGCT
The DNA here is from genome assembly GCA_005239505.1 of Nicotiana paniculata. Lineage (NCBI taxonomy): Eukaryota > Viridiplantae > Streptophyta > Magnoliopsida > Solanales > Solanaceae > Nicotiana > Nicotiana paniculata. The sequence goes on from ML343510.1 coordinate 32,759, forward strand.
GAAGTTCCCCATTTACTATAGCTGAAGTTAGTTCCCCAGTTACAAAGACACAAACTTCAGCTCTAGCGCTGAAGTTCGCAAGCTACTTCAGGCCCGTCTACTAGAATACTGAAGTTTTGCGTGATTGCCTTTGCTACTTCAGCCCCGTATGCTGAAGTTATGCGCAAAAGCGGGTACGGATATAATTTTTTTTATGAAGCGGGTATAAGTTAAAACGTGACACAAAAAGTAAGTACGGATGCAAAAGCCCCATTTGTGTTTGGTGAGTTATTTTTTAAAAGACTGAAATACCTTATGTTTCCACTTCTAAGATAATTTGGCTAGCACTTTTGTAGGTATTGTAGAATAGTTTATTTTCGATAACTCTTTCTGAAAGTAGATTATTATGCTGCAAAAATTAAAATAACGTATATTTCTACCTCTAAGGAGAAGTTTTTTTTCCAGCTTCTTCACTACAACAGAAAAAAAAGCTCTACAACTCAATGACATTTATACTTTATATTTTGGAGAATTTTGATCAAATATCTTAACTCTTTATAATAAGGATGTTAAGCTTCTTAGAAGTTTGACCAAATAAGTTAACAGTGAAAATATACAGACATCAGACAAACTTAAACTCAATAAAGATTTATTGGAAAACTGAAATTTTCTAACTTCTTGTTTTTTCAAGCTCCCACAGTAAATGATGTGGAGGCTTATACCTTTTTTCTATGAATTCATATTTTATGCACGAATGACGTAAAATTAGTTTACGCAATCGGGGCTATAAATAGAAACAATGGTTGCGTATTTTTCTTCCAAACCTCAAACCCATGGAAAGTTCCTAGAATAGATACTCCACCAACTAGGGGAATAATACATGGGTCTTGTCTTGCTTTTGCCAATTGTTCTTAGCATTTGAAAATATCAGGGCTTTTGCATCTATACTCGTTTTTTATGTCACGTTTTAATTTATACCCGCTTTGTAAAAAAAATTACAAGCGTACCTATTTTTCACATAAACTTCAGGAATACGGGCCTGAAGTAGTAAAGGCAATCACACAAGCTTCAGCATTCTAGGCTTTTTCAAAAACTTCAGCAGAAGTGCTGAAGTTACTTAGTTCATTTGTAAAAACTTCAGGTCTAAAATAAGCTGAAGTTTTGTCCTGGATTAATTAGTTTTGTCATAGAGCTTTTTAAAAAACTTCAGCATCTTCCGCTGAAGTTAATTAGTTCATTTGCAAAAACTTCAGCACTCTATATGCTGAAGTTTTGTCATGGGTTCATTTGTTTTGTCGTCATTAGCTTTTTGAAAAACTTCGGCAGAAGATGCTTAAGTTATTTAGTTTAGTTTCAAAAACTTCAGCATCTTCTGTTGAAATTAGTTAGTTCATTTGTAAAAACTTCAGCACTTTATATGCTGAAGTTTTGTCCTGGGTTCATTCGATTTGTCGTCATTAGCTTTTTGAAAAACTTCGACAGAAGATGCTGAAGTTATTTAGTTTAGTTTCAAAAATTTCAGCATCTTCAACTAAAGTTAATTAGTTCATTTGTAAAAACTTCAGCACTCTATATGCTGAAGTTTTGTCCTGTGTTCATTAGTTTTGTCGTCATTAGCTTTTTGAATAACTTTGGCAGAAGATGCTGAAGTTATTTAGTTTAGTTGTAAAAACTTCCGCACCCAATAGGCTGAAGTTTTGTCCTAGATTCAATAGTTTCTCATAAAAAGCTTTTTGAAAAACTTCAGCAGAAGATGCTGAAGTTATTTAGTTAGGTTATAAAAACTTCAGCACTAAATAAGCCGAAGTTTAGTTTTGCAATAAAGAAGTTATTTAGTTAATTTGTAGAAACTTCAGCACTAAATAAGCTGAAGTTTTGCACAGGTATTAGGAAGGCGGCGTCTGAAGTTGTAAAAATTAGGGTATAAGTTAAATAATTTTAAAAATATGGGTATAGTTTAAATGGGGGCGGTCAAATAGGGCGCCCCGTGCAATTTCTACGAAAATATGTAATATAAATGTCTCACCTGACCTCAATTGTTGCTTAAAATTTTTTAGAGTGAAATTTTAAAGAGGAAGAGAAATGAGAATGATATAGAATTGATACTGTGTGCTACAAAATTGTTAAAAACTTTTGTTCGAAACATACCGTTGTTTACCCGTAAAATAATACAATTGAATTTATATGTGGTTTATAGACAAGTGAATCAATTTGATCCAAACTTGATAACTAAATTAGATAAAAATGTAAGACTTGGCCTTGAAATTGAGATAAAACATCATATATCTTGATCCCGGGTGCAGAGCTTCCGGAGGCAATAAGAACAATGTAAATAGACAAGAAAGTAAACTGTTATTGAGCTTTTGATAGAATATAGTGTTTGCGTGTCCAAACAATGATGGTAGAGCTCACTATTTATAACTGCACCTAGGGAACAAGGTCCTAGAATCAAGTCCTTCTTAAATTATAATTATGAGGCCATTGAAGAATGTGTAACGTAGGCAATGAATGTCATATTCTCTGTAACGGACCGTGCACTTAATTCTAGAATATTCTTCATTGAATGCTACCGGATGGCAGGCATTTATTTTTCCTTTATGGATATTATTCTCTCCGGTAACAAACGAGATCGTTGCCTTCGGACCCGACTATCTTCTATTTTCGGCTCCACGTGTCGCTTTCTCATGCAATCATTAAATATGAACATATTTTACCCTATACAGATGGTCCTCCTACTTTCCGGTGGCATAACTTTGTGTCACCGGGAATATGGTAGAGACATCTTTTTTTGTAGGAAATTCTCTAACCCCCTCTGAAAAGTTTCTGACGGTTGATTAGATGCACGTCTCTCCGCATTTAATGCTTCGAACACGCGTCATCCCACAATTCAGTGCCACTTTTGCCAGTTATCAAGGTAATTATGACCATAATTTTAGCCGCCTATTCCTTTACTTATACGCATCAAACTTCTTCATTTACACTTCATAATTTTCCAAACTTTCTCAAACTCTCTTTGCTGAATTTGTATTTGTCTTCAACTTTCTCTAACCTTCTTCTTCAGAGAAAAACTCTTCCTCCCTTTTGATAAAAATGGCGTCTTCTTCCAAAAATCCTAGTTCCTCAAAGAACAAAGGTAAAGTTGATGATGTTGCTCCTCCTATGAAGAGCACCATCACTCCAAAGAGCCTTGTCACAACTAAGGACTTCGAAGAGAACTATCCTTCTGCTAATCCCCGCATATGGGTTGTTGGCGTGTACCCTTATTCTATCCGTCCTTCTAGCATTCATATTACTAAGGAAGACTGCCATTGCCAAGGATTAAACATTATCGCTCTTGATCTGGTGGAGCGGATAACCTTACCTAAGAAGGGTTACGTATTTTTATACGGATCCTCTCACTTGGGGCCATTTTCTTTGAGCGGAGAGCTTGACCCCATTATCGTGGAGTTCTGCATCCGTTACCAGGTATGTTTGGTACAAGTAAGTCCTTATGTGTGGAGGATTGTTTCTTGTCTTTGGCGTCTATCTAGGAGACGGAAAAAGAGCCAATACTAGCTCGATTAATGAACCTTTATTCCCCTAAGATTTTCCACGGGGGAATGATAGATTTCAGCAAATGTGGCCACCATGATCTGCTAACCAGCATGGATGATGACAATGAGCGTGGGTGGATGGAACAGTTCGTTTCAGTTTCTACCAGGGATATCATTCCGGCCACCGCTCCATCCTTTTCGAAATTGTGGAACCGCACTCGTAAGTTCATCGTTTGTCTCTTCTTCTAGTTAAATATCACCCCATGTTGTTACTGATTCCTCTTCTTTCACTTATTTCAGCAACCCAGTGGACTCCATCGAGGGTCAAAGGCTTGGACCAGTGGGTTCAAAAGATTTTGGATGTCACCACGTCCGAGACCCGTACGTGGAAAGAACTAGCCCTTAAATATGGTTGGAAGGCCAAAAATCATGGTAGGTTTGAGCTCACCTTGTTTTATCCTTTCGTGTAAGAAAGTTTATTAACCTTTCACTCATGTTGAATTCAGGTCTACCACAGGGCTCAATTGTCGTCCCAGAGGAGGACGTTTTGGCTAATCCTGCTGCTGCGGCGAGGCTGCTGCAGGAGGCTTTTAGCCAAGTAAGAATCTCCGGGACTGCTTCCGGTACAAGTGCTTCTTCTCGGAGTCCCTGTCCGGAGAACAACCAACAAAAAGACGATGCTCCTCTGCGACCGGCGGAAAAAATAAAAAAATAAAGGGTGCAATGCCTGAGCCATCCCTAGATGTTGTGGTGATGGGCGCCGCACCCAAGCCAGTGATAGACACATGGTGATCGACGGTGATGGAGAAGCTAGTGATGAGGGAGCTTCTCTACATTACTATATAGAATATGACAAACTTCATTAGCTCAACAAAATGCTCAATCTGTTGAGCTAATTATGCCAACCGAGGAAGACGCCTCGACACTCTGGGGGAGTATAATATTTTGGAAGATCCTAATTCTCGCTTTCGAGTCCCATTTGCTGTTCCCGATACCATGAGGCTGGGTATCGGGTCTCTTCCATTCTCGGTTGATGAGCAATCAATAACTAGCACTGCGATTGCCGCAACTGCTCCTCAACCTACAATTCCATCAGCTTCATCTCCTTCTTCACCAACTCTGCCTTCGCTACCAGCAACTGCTACATCATCTCCACCGGCAGTAGCTGTCCGAGAGGAGGATTCCCCTCGTCCCCAATTCCCAGTTTATGGGAATTTGGGGCAAAATTATGTTGTCCCCTCCGAAGATCCCCAAAGGAGGAGGAACGTCACCCTTTCGATATCTACTGGATGCCATCTGCTATCCCGGTCGATTGAACTTGCTAACTATTTGAAGCCTTTGGCTTCAGAAAAAGATAGGCATAAAATACAAACTCTCTGGGGAGAGTGTTTGTTGAACAATTCCATGCGCAATGCAGTAGCAATATAGTGTTCGTTTCCTTTGGTGTTTCTTCTATATTTGTTATGGCAGGGTTTTGAACTTACATTTTTGTTTTGCAGGCCAACTTCCTTACTTCCGAGGGCCTTCAAAGGTTGATTCGTGATAAGGAGGAACTTACCTCCGAGCGGGATCAACTTTTGGTCGAGACCAGACTGCTACTCGCCTCTTAGAACTGGAAGCACGAGTTGCTGAGGCCGTTGAGTTGGAGGCTCGATTGTTCAAAAGCGTGCAAGAAGTAGTGACCCTTAGCCATGAGGTTTCCCCGTTAAGGACAAAATTTGAAGAAACTAGGGCCAAATGGTTTGAAGTCCACAATATCGTTCTTGCTGCATCCAATAGTGAGGTTGCCTCTGCTGAAAGATTGAATAATTTGGAGGCAGCCTTAAACTCCAAGACTGAAAAAGTTATTGTTGCCGAGGCGAAGTATGCCTAGTTGGAGGAGAAGAATAAGAAGACCATTGAGCGCAACAAAACTTTCAGCTCCACTGTCCATGACCTTGATGTCATCCTCCAGTCCATTTTATTCGCGCGGGATAATTTTTTGGCTGAGGCTAATCGACTTAAAGAAGAATTCCAGCACCGAGCGGCTTCCCTCGTTGTTGAAAGAACATATGCTATGTATAGCATGAGGAGAAAAACCTTGGAAGAGACCAAATCGGGTGTCATTGACTTTGATGCCGAAATCGAGAAAGGCCCGTGAAACTGGAGTCAACTGCGAAAAGGGGTATTCCAGCTCGAACTAATGCTATTTTTAGTTCCGAGTTCTCGGGAACTAAAGAAGAACCGGAATGTGATGTGTTGAAGGCCAAAATGGTGAAGGCCACGATATTGAGCCGCCGCCGGCGGATCCTCACACTTCCCCTGGGAGTGCAAATAATTCTCTTTCTCTGGGGTTCAGAGATGTAGTAGCTTATTTTTTTCTTTATTTCTTTCTCATATCTTTGTACTTGTGCTATTTGGCACGTTTATTGTGAATAAAATCACTTTTTCGTTCAAGTATCGTGCAAGTTTTTCTCTTTGCGTACTTTTCATTTAAGTATTTACGCAAGTTTTACTCTTTGTGTCCTTTTCATTTAAGTATTCTCGTAAGTTTTTCGTGCCGAGATATGCGAGGCTTCGAGTCTGTTTTTTCCCGGTAGTATTTGGATTCCGGGCATAGGTTCTTCCAAAATCAACCCTATAACTTGAGGGTTTCATAAGAGAGGGACCTCTTATGTTTACAGTGCTCTTAAAGAGGACGTCTCATGTTCATTACAGTACTAGAATTTGAAGTACTTGTTTAACTTTCAAATGATAAAATCATTTCATTGTTCATACAAGAAACAAGATAGAAATAAAAGGACTTTACTTTACTCCTTCCGTTTTCAAAAGTAAATAAGCATTCATTGTGCTAAAAAGAAATTGCCATTTTTTTTTGATTAACTTGTACAACTTGTTTCTATGCGGCTGGTCGTGCAGTCATTGGTCTCTATGATATAATTATGTTACCGGGTTTCGTATTTCAATCTATGTGGCAGTCATTGTTGTCGTGTCCTCATGTCATTCCTCCCAGTGTTTGTATGCAAAGAATGTGAATTGGAACAATGGAAGTTTTGCACCTTTGAGGATTCCACTAGTGAATTTCTAGATTATCTTTAGTTCAATAGAAATATTCACTTCCCCTTAGGAATTTATGCTATCGAGCCAAAGATTATCTAACAATCCCCAGTGGCTTGCACTTGTGAACGATTGGGTAATCATTGTTCGACAACAAACTGTACTTCCTGGTAGAAACTTTGCTATCGAGCAAAAGACAATCTAACCGTTCTGTAGTGGTTCTTTGCTTGTGTTCTTTGTCATATAAAAATATTACTTCTGCTGCTGAAGCTTCCTTCCTAGTATGCTTTCCGTTGCTGTCTCGTTAAAAACCTTGCCAGAAAAACACGACAAAAACTAGACGAAGGGAAAAAGAGTGCAGCACATACTTTCAGTATAGGTGAGGCTCATCAGCAATAGTATCTCTTGAGGTGTGCCACATTCCAGTTGCTTGGAAACTTTTCTCCGTCTTGATTTTCTAACTCGTATGACCCTTTCCTAGTGACAGCTGAAAACCAGTAGGGGCTTTCCCATGTTGGACCTAGCTTCCTCATATTAAGCTCCCGGGTTTTCTGAGTTACTTTCCTTAAAACCAAGTCTCCCGCTTTGAAACAATGGAAGATGACTCTTCAATTGTAATATCTTTCCATTCTCTGCTTTTGGGCTACCATCCTCATATGCACCAAGTCCATGCGTTCATCGAGCAACTCCTATTTAACCAACATTGCTTCATTGTTTGCTTTTTCGTCCGCCTGGAAATATATCATGGTAGGTTATCCTACTTCCACTAGGATCAGGACTTCCTCTCCGTACACAAGAGAGAAAAGAGTTTACCCCGTGCTTGACTTGGCTATTGTCCGGTACACCCATAGTACTCCCGACAACTCTTCGGGCCATTTACCTTTATCTGCTTCTAATCTCTTCTTGAGATTTTGTATAATCACCTTGTTGGTTGATTTTGCTTGACTGTTTGCACTCGGATGGTAGGGTGATGATGTGACCCTTTTGATTTTTAATTCTTCAAGGAACTTTGTAACCTTTGCGCCTATAAATTGTGGCCCGTTGTCGCAGGTTATCTCTTTTGTATCCCAGATCTGCAAATTATATTCTCCTACAAGAAATCTACCACTTCACGTTTGCTGATATTCTGGTAAGGACCTGCTTCAACCCACTTAGAAAATTAGTCATTTAAAATCAAAAGAAATCTTACTGTACATGGGGCCGGTGGCAGCGGTCCCACGATATCCATCCCCCACTTCATGAACGGCCATGGTGACAAAACTAAGTGCAGTGGATCTGCCGGTTGATGTAGCAACAGTGCATAGCGTTGACACTCATCGCATTTAACATAATCCTTGGCATCTAGTTCCATCCGGGGCCAATAGTTACCTGCTCTAATTAATTTTAACACTAAGGAATCCATGCTTGAGTGATTTTCACATATCCCTTTGTGGACTTCTCGCATAACATAGTTAGCTTCTAAACCTCCCAAATATCGGGCCAACAGGCCTTAGGATCTTCAGACAATTTTTCGTGCTCCAGATAGTCAATGATCTCATTTCTCCAGTCCTAAAACAAATTGGACGCGTTCACCTCGTAATAGATATCCGCGTCCAATACCGAATGCATAAGTTGTACGACCATACCAAAGTATGATCCCTTCATTTATGTAGATGAACCCAGATTAGTTAGTGCGTCCACTTCCACATTCTCTTCCCTCGAGATGTGCATAACTGACAATTCACGGAACCGAGCGAGCAGAGCTTGGAGTTTCATTACATATTGTTGCATGTGTTCCTCTTTAGCTTAGAAGATCCCATAGACCTGATTTACTACCAATTGGGAGTCGCATTTGATCTCTATGACCTCGGAATCCAGTCCCCGGCCCAATTCGAGCCCTGTAATCAAAGCTTCATACTATGCTTCATTGTTAGTTAGAGGAACAATTCTTATGGCCTGCCTTAGGGTTTCTCTTGAGAGCATGATTATCACTATGACGAGCCCGAACCCCTTCACGTTAGAAGCTCCGCCCGTGAACAAGGTCCGAACTCCTGATGTCGATTATGACGCCATTACTGCTTCTTTGGTAGCCAAGGGTAAAAGTCCCAGACTGAAATTAGCCACAAAGTCGGCCAAAATTTGTGACTTAATCGTTGTCCTAAGCTTGTATTCTATATCGAATTCACTCATCTCGACTGCCCACTTGGCCAGCCTACCTGAGAGTTCAGGTTTATGAAAGATATTCCATAGGGGAAAAGTGGTCACCACATCTATAGGGTGACATTGGAAATAAGGTCTTAGCTTTCGAGCGGCGACTACGAGGGTTAAGGCCAATTTTTCTAGACGTGGGTAGTGAGTGAAGCGTTATAAACTAGACTCAAAGATATTTTATTTGATAGGTCATCCATCACATAAAACCTTATATATATATCTTGTGCGTACTCATTTGGAACTTTTAGCCTATCATGTAAATTCCAACTTGACTTGGACTTAGGTCTCTCCTTAGAACTCACATCACTTATAATATGCTTCGTACACTTATTATCATATCCAATTGATATCCATTATATTAATAGTCCTCATCCACACACAAAATAATATAATTTGCACACATCAACTCTCTTACTACCACTTAAGTACTTCGAAATATTCCGGAGTGTTACATTCTCCCCCACTTAAGAACATTTCGTCCTCGAATATTTTACAAGTCACTTATAAGAATAGAGTTACCATCCTTTTTCCTACAGCCATTGTACATAGGCACTTATGACTGCCTCAGCCTTATACTTCCTTTCCAAAAGTTAAACTTATTTATGGCCTTTAAAATTTGGCTATCTTTACAAATTCTTAAAAAATTCGACTGGGCCTATCCACTTGCCAGAGAAACACCAAAATCATCCTATCAACACAACGACAACTCAAAAAAGCATCACAATGTATATCAACAACACTAATCTCAACATTACAGGAATTATATTATCAAAAGTGATATCTGGACATGAACTACACATTTTAAATCATAACACCTAAAAGTACCTTTCATATCAAAACCAATTGATATACAATCAAGCGAAAATATTTTTTTTCCACAACACTTTCGGCTTTCAAGGTGTTCTTCTCGACTTACAGACTTCCCCATAACACATTAACGTAGGCAATCCCAACTTTCAGACTTATCTAACAAGGATGACAAGTAGGTACCTCTCATAAGCTAACTATCCATTAAATTCAACTTCAATAACCTTCACCGGAACGATATACAAAGGATTTAAATTACCTCCTTAGACATAGACACATGAAACACCGGGTACACTGAGGACAATAATAGGGAAACATCATACTCGTAGTTTGGCCTATTTCGTTCAAGATTTTAGAAGGCCTAATGTGAGTGCACATACTTTACCTTCCTTAACAATTCACCCAATATATTCATAGAGAAAGTCATGAGAATAACCCATTCACTTTCTTCAACTCTAAATCCCTACATCGAACACTCAAACTAAACCTCTGGCGAACTCCAACAATTACTCTAAGATGTGCTATCTTGAATATGTCTGTAAAACTTCCTATCCAATATATTTGACCACGGGATGGTGCTTCTTCTTTAACATGTTTGAACCTTCAAACCCTATATTTTACTATAAATATGAACAACGAGGTTTGAGATTGGCTAGAATTATTCAAGAATCCATCGATGTGCTGAACACGTCATTTCAGGAGGTTATATCCTAAGAGACATGAAGGTTACTACCAATAGCTCTGACATGGTTAATCATTGTGATGACCTAATTTATTTGACTCATGAGGCATAGAATTTCCTAGTAGGCAGTGATAATGTAGGGACCATGTTCATGGTTCTGAGATTTAAAGAAATGAGTCATTTTAGACATGTGAAATATGGGAGACATGGCCGGAAGGATAAATACATTAGCGTCAGTTATTCTTGGAAGACTATGAGCCATGAAAAGGCCATCAAAAATTGTTTCATTACATACTTGCCTTGTTCGGCAATAGTAGGCCTAAAAAAGAAATAGCCAAGTACGTGACACCAGTCACCTCTTGGAATGTAGGGAAAATCAGTTTAACTCGAAAGAGAATATTCTAGCATCCTGAATGTGATATGAGTTTCAAAATACATGTAGTTTCATTAAACTCTTAACATTCACTAAGACAAGGAAGATATATGCCACAAGCCATGAGGATAAAAAAAGAAGTTGAACACTTGTAACATTTTTATCATTTTATCAGTTTAACCCTTGCCTATAATTGATCCTATATGAGAGGACTAGAGATACGACAAACTTGTCTTTCAAATCAATATGCTCACGATATGTACCATAATCTGAAAGCATCTAATTTCAAATTTTCACGAGTGAAACCACATACCTAGGACATCTAATATTGGGGCGAAATCATATATTGGTTAGAGAGAATGAACACTTTGCTATGATCTAGACATGTTTCTACCATAATAACTCTTAAGCTTCCATACCAGGCCACTTCATAGGCAACTACAATACTAGGAACAACGTGAGTTACTCACTGAGGCATGATCTACGTGGACATGAAAGTCATACTGAGATAGGCGAACAAAAATATCTTCATGTGACGGATTTGAGAAAATCTCAAATTTCCCCGAAACTTTTATGCGGACAAGTGACCTCTTTCAATTGACAGCTACACATATAATAGGTGCTGAGATATGCTCTCGTGTTACTAGACAGTGAAAAGGATTCATGATACTATTTATAAAGGAGTAAAATTATTGTTCCAACCATAGGAGCCACATACACCGGAAAGAAAAAGAGTGTCTCAAGAAGGATCTCAACACTAGGCGCTATACATTGGATTTGATACCACATAGATAAACTTTATGACTGTGCATGCATAAGCACAAGTGAGCAGATGTTACCCATTTGAATCAAAAGGTTCTGTAAGAAATTCATCAGGTATAGTTTCTTGTTGAGAATTTAAGAAAGCAAGTGGGAAGTATTAATCCTAGAGTTATAACTCAATTAAAGGATATAATTATAGAGCTCAATTCTACAAGAGGTTGTAAATAAGAGAATTTGTGATAAAGTGGATTCACGAATAATGTGCCTCGTTCAAAGAGTAGGTACATGCAATGTTTTGTGATTCAACATCTTGTTAAGACCATGCTTATAAGAGCTCTTCAATATGGTTGCACATATACAACAAGGAAAAATCATGCGGTGTTCATAACGATATAGCAAGGAGTGACTTATTTGGTAACTTTAGATTGACAAGGCAGTACCTTAGTTGATGCCCCTCGACGCCACAACCATAACATATTTCAAGAGTCATTCAACACATCCCTAAGTGGCGTTTCTTACAAATCAAACATTCCGGCTTATTGGTACAAACAACCCTTTTCGTTTCGTAGGTGCTTTTACCGCATGATCCAGTGGCCAGATAACATTAATAGGGACAAGGACACTACCCTTAGCAACCGACTCTTTCATTCCCTCTTCGTTGACTCGAACCTATGGGTTACTCATATGGAAAATGAGACATGATGAGGAAATAAGCTTCCTATCTTGATCTCTATTGCACGATTGAGAGTATCAAAGAAGTGAGAAATTCCTAAATGTCCAAGTGGCCTCCTCATTATAGAAGTGGTCGACAACACACCGATAAGAAGGACTCTACTAGACGCTGCTCCGAGATATCCAAGGACATTTTAAAACCCTAGGCTCTGATACCTATTTTGTCACGCCCCAAAATCGAGGAGCGCGGCCGCCGCTCAACCGAGTAAACCCGGCCAAGCAAGGTTGTTAGATTACCTTATACCCAAACTCTTCCATGAATAAAGAGGAGATGTACTCCATCAATCAAACATTGAAAAGATTTCATTAGCAACTTCATTTATAATTTCCAATTTTTTACAAGTTTATAGATATAATGAAAAACATGTTTGCCAAATACTAACATTTCTAGTTCAATTCCCAATATAGTATACCACCCACAACCTATCTACGGAGCCTCTAAGTACAACAAAAGTGAAGATGGAAGTGCCGGTGACAAGGCCACAGCTATACCTCACATAACAAAATACAACATAAGATTAAAGCCTGGAATAAAGTAGGGCTCACCAAAACCTGCTGAATAGAGAGTGAATGATAATGAGGACCAAAGCTGCCCATTGATGAACCACCTGCATCCATTGAATATGCAACGCCGGGGGAAAACGGGACGTTAGTACATATGGAATAGTACTATTATGTAAAACTAACTATCCTCCTTCAAAAGAGAGTACCAATGTGAAAAAGGGAAAACCATGGAAACAACAATCAACAATCAATGGCATCCAAACGCCAAGTTAAAACGTAATAATTTCCAAAATATGAATTCAACACTGTGAAGTTATAATCAAAATATGTTGATAATATTATTTTTGGTTGGGAGATCTTTAGTACCGATATACCACTGTTCGCAATAACAATATTCACAATACCAATACCATCATATTTTTAGCACAGAGTCCGATCACGACTCGATCAGCTAGGCCGTCTCATCCGACACATCAACCACAATCACAATTTCAATTACAATTTCCAGCACAATCACCACCATGTATGCGTCATGGTGTCCAATCACGACCCGATCGGCTAGGCCATCTCACCACAATGTCGTGTGGATCGACATCATATTTTTCTATCAATCATCTAATCCCAATTAAGGGGAATAATTTTATCACATCAATCTCATCCCAAATAAGGGGGAATAATCACAATCAACTCCTACACCGGCACGTGTAATTTTGGGGTTAGGTTATTTAAACCTACCCTTCCACGGTGACTATCGATGCTCCCAAAAATATTTTTGATTTGCTTACAAAGGAAACAACAATACAAATGCATTTAACTCCCAACCTTTCATACCGTATATAGCCTCTTGGCACTTTCAACAACTTTCAACATCATTATTTCATTGGCTCTCTTGTCCATACATATGATTCTTCATTCATGGCACAATGGCCGTATTCATATTTCACACTTTCATTTATTCCCTTTCATGGATCATCATCATAAAAATCAACAAGTAGAATATTCCGAAAATCACAACTTTAGGTTCCTTAGTAATGAAGGCTTGGATTTCTTTTCAAGAAATGGAGTAAAATGATTGGCAATCGAAGCACAAGTTAAAATCATAAACAAGTAACACATCATTTATTTTTGAAATACTTTTTGCCAAAAAGGGCAATATACAATTTCAACTCACGAATATGTAATAACGCAAAACACATCGAAACTACTTACAAAGCATAACATTAGTTAAAACAACCACATATGGGCATCACTTGAGTTCATAAGCTTTTAGGAAATTCTATTTTCGAAGTCAATTTTGGAAGAGTTGAATAAAAGTTAATTTCATAATCTTTCTCACATCATCTCATTTCATTGGCGCCATTGGCCACAAGTATAACTTTCACTCTTGGCATGCTGGCCACACTTTATATCCCCAATTTACTTATTTCACTTCCAACCATTTTTATGGATTATCAACAATAAGATATTTTCAATCAAGACTTTAGGTACACATATGAGCAATTAAGAGTCTTAAGCATATTGAGTTTTTCTCACATAATTTGGTATACTAACTTTCATTTGAAACACGACTCAAAACCATAAAATTTTAAAACACATATCTTTCTTGAACATCTTCCCGAAGGATAACATAACGAGATAGGAACATTCGGAACACGTTTTGAATATATAATTCTCGATACTTTGCTTATTCGGTACAATCGAATTTATTGGGAAAAACTCGGAACATAGAATAAGGAACTTGATACAACCATACTTGAAACTTACGGGAACATCATGGCATTCAATTCTAAGAAAGTAGTTTAGCCAACATACCTTACTTTGAGTTTTCCTTAAATTAATACAATCGAAAATCCTAGAAACCCTAATCTATTTTGAGACATAACAAAATTAACCACAAATTAGGAAGATATTCATGGTTTCAGCTCATTTGAGCATTTCATCAAACACTTGGTGTGCAAATTTGGCTACAAGGTTCTTCTATTCCTTCATTCCACAACTCAATCTTTACTTATTTGTGCTCAACAATCTTCCCACAAACCTTATTGGTACAAACATATAAGCATAATACTCTTACACCCAAGAATCATACTCCTAATTACCCGTCTTTTACCCCAAACTCGAAATTGAAGACTAGAGGTTTGAATCTTACCTCTTGAGTGAAGATCTTGTGAGATTTCCTTGTCGGATTTCAAGGCTTGAATAAGATCTTGGTGAAAAAAACACTTCATCTACTTCCTCATCTTTAGAAAACTCTCACTTTTTTCTAAAATCATCAGATAATTTCCCCAAAATAGCCCCCAAAGCGTATTTATCAAAATGGGGCCGGGTTATGAAAATAGGAAAATTAACCCTTCGAACTCAGGTCTGCGGTCGCAGAATAGACTGCAGAATGGGTATGCGGGTTGCACACTGCAAAATTGATGCCCAGAACTGGGCTTCACTGGACAATTCTGCTACCATTCCGCTATCCGCAGACCACTTCTACAGTGGCAGAATTGGCCGCGGAATCGCATTCTTCTAGCCTTCGGTAATTTGGTTATAACTTCTTGTATGAGTGTCCAAATGACAAACTATTTGAAGAGTTATAGACTAGACTCAAAGATCTTTAATTTGATAGGTAATAAATCACATAACTCTTTACATATATGTAGATATGCTCGTCCAAAGTTTGGTCTTGTGCGTACTCATTTGGAAATTTTAGTCTATCACGTAATTTCCAACTTGACTTGGACTTGGGGCTTTCTTTATACATCACATCACTTATAATATTCCCCGTACACTTATTATCATATCCAATTAATATCCATTATATTAATAGTCCTCGTTCGCATACAAATAATATAATTAGCACAACCTTCATCTCGTGCAACCACGACTCCCCAGGATAATATTATAGCCTATATCGACATCCAC
Organism: Nicotiana paniculata; assembly: GCA_005239505.1. Taxonomy (NCBI): domain Eukaryota; kingdom Viridiplantae; phylum Streptophyta; class Magnoliopsida; order Solanales; family Solanaceae; genus Nicotiana; species Nicotiana paniculata. Next base: position 48,270 of record ML343510.1, read on the forward strand.
CACTTAGAATAGGGTCATCGTCTTCATCAACCCCTCGACATTTTTAGTTATCATAATATCTCATCGGGTTGTCACGCTCGCTAGGTTAAACGCGACAAGGAGTTTTGTGGCCACAATGATACTTTCGGTGAGCTTGGCTTGCTCCAACACTCTCCATTGGATGATATTGACCGAACTTCCTGGGTCCACCAAAACAAGTTTAATTTTAAAATCTAAGACATTTAAAGAGATTACCAATGTATCATTGTGTGGCAGCAGCAGTCCATGTGCGTCTTTCTCCGTGAAAGTAATGTTGTCCTCAACGGTTTCCCGGAGTCTCTTATTGTGGGTTACTGACACCTTCGTCTTTTTTGCGACCGACAATGTCACACTATTAGTATCGTCTCCCCCAAAAATCATGTTGATCGTCAAGCGTGGGATATTCTCCTACTTTTGAAGGTTCTGCATTATCACAATTGCGGCCATAGTTATTTTTAGCCCGATCGCTTAAAAATTCTCTGAGATGGTCATTTTTCAGTAATGTCGCCACCTGTTCGCACTTATGCTGATAGTCACATGTATGGTGACCGTTGGTTCCATGGTATTTGCACCACAAATTAGGATCACTTTGGCTGGGATCGGATCTCATTGGCTTCAAAAATCGTGCCTTTTTTATGTTCCTCATAGCCGACACCAACTCCACTACAATGACGTTAAAGTTGTACTCGAAAAGCCTGGTATAAGAAGAATCTCGAGAAAATGATGTGTCCTTATCCGGTAATGACCTATTATTCTTCCCGCGATCAGTTCTCCTATTGGTAGTGAATCTATCCACCGACCGAAAACATATGGCGTGTCCTTCAGCTTGCTCATAGGGAAAAAACCGACCCCTTGAAGACCGTCGATCTGTGTCGAAATCATCCTTCAATTTTTCCTTATTCCTTTCCCAGTCACGGTCCCAGCCTTTGGTTGATGCTGGAAAGCTGAGTTGATCATCTTTAATTATTATCTTTGACTCGTACTGGGGTTGAACATCCACCCATGTTGTTTCCTAGAACTCGAGCAGACTTTCTTTCAATTTTTGGGAAGCATCGTAACTTCTCGAATTCAACCCTTTAGTAATGCTTTTGCTTCCCATTCATCAGGTACAATTGGGATCAACATCCTTTATTTCTGGAACCGTGTCACGAATTCCTGCAACAATTCAGACTATCATTGTGAAATTCTTAATATGTCGGCCTTTCGGTCCTGTACTTTTCTGGCCCCGACATGGGCCTTAATAAAATAATCCCCGAACATTTCGAAGGAATATATGGAATGCTCGGGCAAGAGTGAATACCATGTTAGGGTCCACTTCGCGAGGGTCTCCCTGAATTTTTTCAATAACATTGACTCAATTTCATGCGGAGCCAAACCGTTTCCCTTCACCGCCGTTTTATAGGTGATGATATTCTCCTGAGGATCTGAAGCCCCATCATACTTCGGCACGTCTGGAATTTTGAACCGCTTTAGGATCAACGCTGGTGCCACACTCAGTTTGAACGGTAATTGTCTTTGAATTCAGTCCTTTCAATACTGGTGGCGTACCCGGAATTTGATCCATTCTGGAATTTATTTCCCTCATAAACCGTATGAGCTCGGTTTTAAAGGGATCATTCTCATTGTTGTTATCGGATTTTCTACCATTCCTACCCGCATTGTCAAAGCCGACTTTTCCCCTCGGGGTGTTGTTATCGACCTTCTACATTGTTTGATTTGTGGGAGCACTGGGAGGAACTGGACCTTGTCTATTAGCGTTGTTGGAAGAACCCGACAACACTTTCCTTAATTCTGTCATGACCCGATCCTGCCACGAGAGATGGCCCATAATGGCCGTTTGTTGTTCCCCCAGGATCCTTACCGTTTCAACGACGTGTCATCATGAGTCGCCTCTCAACTATGTCGTGGATACTGCCCATCGTGAACCGGTGTGGTATCACCCTCTCGTTGCAGGTATCGTTGATGGAATCTTCGTGCTGAGGCCGATTTCCTTGGGTCTCAGCGTTGTGTGCGATGTTGACATCGTTATCTGCTATTTTTAATGATTTTTGTTAAGAATAAAGAATCCAACAAGTTAGTAATAGATGCAGGGATGAATTCAATTACACAACTGTCTAAGCCCCACGGTGGGCGCCAAACTATTTACCCGTAAATTAGTACAGTTGAGTTTATACGTGGTTTATAGACAAGTGAATCAATTTGATACTAAAATGATAAATAAATTAGAGAAAAATGTAAGACTTAGCCTTAAAATGGAGATAAAAATGATCCCGGGAGCAGAGCTTCTGAGGCAATAAGAACAATGTAAATAGAGAAGAAAGTAAAATGTTATTGAGTTTTTGATAGAATATAGTGTATACTTGCCGAAAAATTCGTGTCCTTACAATGATGGTAGAGTTCACTATTTATAGTTGCACCTAGGGAACAAGGTCCTATGATCAAGCCCCTCTTAAATGAAAATTATAAGGGCCATTGAAGAATGTGTAACGGTAGGCAGAGAATGCCATATTCACTGTAACAGACCGTGCACTTAATGCTATAGAATATTCTTCATTGAATGCTACCGGCGGGCATGCATTTCGTCTTATGAACATCATTTTTTCGGTAACAAACATGATCGCTGCCTTCGGACTCGACAATCTTTTGTCTTCGCCTCCACATATCGCTTTCTCATGCGATCATTAACTATGAACATATTTTACCCTATACAATTGCTTTGACTAATTTAGATTGATGCCACGCTCATTTGACTAATTCTAATTCACGGCGCATATGATTTACCAGAGAGATATGCGTGGTATATGGTCTACTAGAGGGAATTGCACCATATATGGACTATTCGAGGGAAAAACATGAGCTCAAACTAGAAATTTTTGGTGTAATATGAAGGGATCATATGGTAAATAATTACATCTAGTATTTATATAAACATCAAATATGAATAAGTATTTATTGAAATTTCATCCATCCCAACAGGGACAAACGTATAGGCTTATATATGGGGCACGTGAACCCATGATCTTTCCGCCAAATTAGGTCTTTTATGTACCTATTTTTTAGAATTGATCTAATATTATCTGATGATACTCATGTTCCAAAGAGGCTAAATGATGCACTTAGTTGAATGTTGATTTATCTATATTATATTAAAAATACGAAGGCCCTTAGCGAAATATCGTTTGCCTTTTTTACCCTTTAAAAATAGAGTTTACATTGGATAAAATAGTAATTAGTTATTTTCCTAATATGTAGGAATACTCATTTAATTATTTTTCTAATATGTAGGATTACCCGTTTAATTATTTTCCTAATATTTAGGACTACAAATCAACTAAATTTTATATATTACATTCTTCCTTATTTGGATTACATAGAAAAATTTAATATTTAGAACTTTAGAAGTATTATCATTTTATTATATATAAATTTTTACACTTAAGTTATAGGAGTGTATAAATGGCAAGAGAAAGAAAGAATTAAAAATACTAACTAAATAGGACGTAATCGCTTGGTATTTAGAAGTTTATCCCTTTGGACATATACTAAGAATTCAATAATAAAAAAGAGAGGACGTACGACGTTCCTGGAAGATGACAGAGTGAAGTTCTATACGTCAATACCACACAAGGGGGGGGGGGTGATTTGTGTGGTGTCCAATTTTNGATTACCTCTAATCCCTTGTAGCAAACTAGCCTCTAGCTATTTGCGACAAACTCCAAGTTAGCTATTACTTGAAACACACATTACCAATTACAAATTCTTCTAGATAAAGCTAAAAAGGTACAAGTTAAAATCACCTACTACAAATAAACTAGACTAAAAGACAGCAGTTGAAACTATTTCTTCTAACTGGTTCAAGTAGCTTCAAATTCGCACACTCAAATCTCACACGGACTGCTTGCAAAACTGCCTCGCTATTTTGCTCTCAATTCTTACTGAACTTTTGCTTTTGTGCGTACCTGTACAGTAAGAACAATTTGCAATATATATGATTAGTAGACAAGAGATTAAATAGAGTTCTAATGCTACTCTTCCTTGGTGGAAGAGTTCTAGTTAATCTCAACTCCTCAAGTCCTTCCTTATCTTTGATTTTGTTCTTACTGAATAAGGAGTCCTTCTCCTTATTATTTTGCAATCTTTTCGATCAGGAGATATCTCTTATTTTACCAGATTTCCTTTATTTCTTGCATGTGCACCTCACGTGCCTTTAACTCTGCTTGTGCATATGTCTGCCAGTGATGGACCTAGTTCATTTCTGAGTTCCTTTGTCAATCTTCAAAATTATTTAATTTCTTGGGCCAACGCAAAGTAACTTTTTTATGTTTTAATTTAGGTGAAACTCTTTTACATACTAAAATACTTTAAAATATACAAAACTTTTTCCACTTATTTGATTTTCTTGCAATTTGACAAATAAATTTTTATCCAAAAAAATATAATTATAATCGAATATTTAAAATTTGGTATGAGCTAATATTAAGAATTTAAATCAATAAAATATAATATATATATCTTTTATTGCTGAATATAAATAATTATGTACTTGGAATATCTAATTAGCAACAAAAAATTAATTAATTTCATTATTTTTCAAATTCATCATACAAGTAAAACTATCTTCGGTTGACAAAAATCTTTGCTTAAATAGATATATTTCAATAAAAAAACCGCCGATGTTGAAAGAAATTAGAAAATAAAGTCGAATCAATTATAATATTAGTATTAAAAATTAACTTGGTTAAAATTCAAAATAGAAGAAATAAGAATGAAATAATAAGTATTCAAAAATAAGTTGACATTTATTATTATTTTTATTTTTCTTCTATTCCAACAAATGGCCCTCTATAGTTTTTTGTATACGTAATAAGTTATTGGTTGTAAGATACACATTCAGTTTAGTCAGTTTTAGTCCTTACATTATTACTTAATTATTCATTTTTTTACTTGAAACTATATGACCTAGCCGTTTATTCTAATAGCTCTAAAAGAAAGATATTTTTTTTTAATTAGTGTTAATTTGATGACTATTTTAAGAATTATAATAAAAATATATAACGATTTTGATCATGTCAGATTTAATACTATGTCACAAAAATGACTATAATTTTTGTAAGCTTACCCTAAAGGATATGCCCTTCAAATTAATATAAAATATATGTGCTCAATTTTTTTTACGTGTTGTCACACCTCTTTTTTTCACCCCCGGATTAATGAAGGGTAATAAGGGAGTTTTTCCAATTAAAGTGACATAAATAGAAATGAGATTATTTATTGACTCAGAGTCGCCAATTGGAATAATTTATGGTGCCCCAAGTCACCGATTTATTTAGAATCCCAAATCGAGGAAAAAATGACTCTGTTAAATTGTCTGCGATCAGAAATCCGAGTAAGGAATTCTGTTAATCCGGGAGAAGGTGTTAGGCATTCTCGAGTTCCGTGGTTCTAGCACGGTCGCTTAACTATTAATATTTGGCCTAGATTATCTGATTATTTACGTATTTTAGCCTATTGTGCATTTTTAAACCTTTTGAACCGCTTTTAATATTTATGAAATTATTGTGAAACAAGTCACGATTGTCGTGCACTTGTCGTTTTTGTACACATTGCAAACGCTCCACATGTAATGCACCCGCAAATTATAATGTGTTGATTTTAATTATTGTTTGAAGTTGAAGACGGGGACATGAGTTGTCGCACCCGAGTGTAGATTACGTAGTCAAGACTATGGTCGTGACGGTTTTATAGTGCCTATTTGAGGCGATGTTTGATTATTCTTTATGTTTTCTATTTGAAGGAGCATTTTAGTTTTAAGATCAATTAGGACGTTTATGGATTTATCTTAGACAAGTCACGATGGCGTGCACTTGTTGTTTTTGAACACATGGCAAACACGTCACATGAAATGCACCCGTGGTTGCTATGTGTATTTTTATTTATTGTTTTGGAGTTAAAGTCGGGGGCATGAGTATCCACACCCGAGTGTAGGTTATATATGATCATGACCATGCCACGAGAACCATACCCGTAGCCACGATGATTTATTATTTGTGCGTCAAACAAAGTTTACATTTCCTAAATAACTTTATTGAAATAATTTTATCTACAATAATCTCCAAATCAATTATAAATCATAACTTATTCAACTTCTAACAATCCAAACCAACTAATAGTCTGTTCACGTCATAAATAAGTTTAAGCTAACAATTTCACTACGACAAAAATGATACAAAATGAAGTAAAGTCCAAGGATTACAAAGATAACACTAAGACAGTACACAATGTGAACTTTTCATTGAAAACATTCTGTTCATTACTAACAAATCAATGAAACAAAAGTATCAAAAGATTAACATGGCTAACATGGATTAGATTAATTACAGAATAGGAATTTCAATTACAGACCCACAAACACATGTATCCACCCTATTACATGAATAATTATTCATTTATAGTGGTGAAACATATAAACATGAGAAACTTTCCAATTACATGGCTACGAATTTCACTTGGGAAGACGTTAATCAAACACGACTAAAGAAATTATGCATTAAACAACAAGATCATCTATTATGTGATATTAACTAACATATTTTCATTCATGAAAATTGTAGCAAATTACATATAGGCATAGATCATACCTAGATTACCAAAAATAACAGAAAGGAGAGAGATGGAGCTCAGTAATTCCACAAGACAGCTTGATAGCAGCAAAATTTTAACAACAACAACAACTCCAATGATCGGACTAATGTTTCAGCTTCAATCCACGGTCTTTTTTTTTTTAAATCGAAATCCAGAAGAAGAAAATGTTGTGTCAGATCTGAGAGTTCCCTTTTTTATCGTTTGTTGCTATGTGCTTGTGTGAGAGTGAGGAGTGAATGACATGGTTATTGTGTGTGTGTGTCGTTGGATGAGGGACGAGGAAGGAGAGGGGACGGTGGCTGGTGAGAGGTTAGGTGGCGAGAGAGATGAAGAAAGAGGTCTGGTTCGTTGCTTGGAGGTACGACTGGCGGCTTGGCAGCTTCTTCGACGATGGAAATGAAGAAGCTCGACAATTTGGTCGATTCAGGAAATGGGGTCGTTTTTCTTTTGAAGAAAAGAAGCAGCGTTCATTTTCTGGTGGGTGTGGCTGCTGTTTTTGAAGGGAGATGAAGATAGGTGTGGGTGGTTGTTTGGCTGCCTGGAGGCGCCACTTGGAGGGATTCCAGCGAGGGAGGGGCTGACGGCAGCCCTAAAGTGGATGGGCGACGAGGTTAGAGAGGGTGTCGCTGGTTTTTTCTTGTAAAGGGGAGAGGTCCGCCGTTTCGGTTCAAGAGGTGAGGTTCCGAATTCCTTCGGTCTATCTCCTATCTAATTAGGTCTAGGTTTTGTATATAATGGGGGAGGGAGATGGATTAGTCTAGGGTACATATAGGGGCTTTGGACTATTTTAAAAATTGGCCCATTTTCCTTGTTCTTTCTATTTCAAGATTAACCACTTAAACTATCATAACACTTAATAATTCAATTTGCAAAATCAAACCTTTTAATACTTTACTTAATAATTAATTAATTATCTAAAAGGAAATCATTAATTTAAAATCATAAGCTAAAAAATATGAAAAATGACTGTATATATATATATATATATATATATATATATATATATATATATATATATATATATATATATATATATATATATATATATATATATATNAAGACTATAAATTAAGAATCGAACGATATTTATGATTTACGATATTCCTAACATGCCTAAATAATGTGAATAAATGCAAAATCAACCTAAGGAGAAAACTCCTAAAATTCATGAAAACAACAAAAAACTATTTTTGAATCATTTTTAGGAGTATTTAATATGCAGGCAAAAATTAGGTGTTCACAGCTGACAAGCGCCTCACCTACACTACTATATAAGTATGAAGGCAAGGGTCGTGTAGCTTTTACCCGAATGGTCGGGATCGAATCCACAGGGAGCCTATAGATGGGAGTTAGTGTGTAAGTGATCTATAAGGGTCGATTGTTTCTAATTGCACTTCTAATCATTTGTTAGTGTTGAACTATACTAAGTGTATTCTATTGTTTGTAAGCTAATTAATGACTAACTTTGTTTTTGTCGTTGTTTTCTAATATTGATAAAGACACTAGGGTCGTGACTGTTGCCTAGGTGGATACACAAAGGGATTCAATTCTAAGGTCGGAGAATTGGCTAGGGATACAGCTATAACCAAAGCACGAAGGTGCTCACTTTATACCTCTCGGCAGTTTGAGTGATTATACCCTAATTGCCCCTCTCGAGGCCAATTGGGTGCCAATTAATCAAGCAATATAGGATTAGTTAGGGTGTTACTCTCTTGAGGTTTAACCCGTTAACTAGGGCTCAAGTGGGGTTTTACCATTTCTGGGTTTAACCCCATTGATTGGGACTACCGATCTCTTGATAATGCCCTAATTTTCTATTAGACTAATTTCTAGACTCAAGTCTTCTTTCTCAAGAAAAACCCAAGTCATGAAAAAGCTAATTAATGTTTGCAACCACTAATAATAGCAATAAGAAACTTGAAATAGCCTAAATAGCCAATACCCATTAATTTCCCAACCTTAATTTCAAAACCCCATTATATACCCACACTAGGGTTGAGCCACAACCCTAGCTAATGGGTCTAGCTACTCATAATCAAAGATGAGAACAATGATAGAGAAGAAGAATAACCCATTTAATTGATTCCTAACAATGAAATTGAAGTTTTCAATGTTAAAAATGCAAGAACAAAGCTAAAGAAATAAAAACCTTAAAATATTCACGAGCTCTCTACTTCTGAAAATAGCAGATATTACAAGATATCAACAGATATGGAAAGAAATTACAAAATAGTCTATTTATAGTCTGCCAAATTTTCGGACAAAAATACCCCTGCGAGACCACCGCGGACCGCGAAAACACGACCGCGGTCCGTGAAAAAAATGGTGTTGTATCTTCTGGTAAGGGTCGGCCGCGGACCGTGAAAAGAGAACCGCGACCGCGGTGAATACTTGTATCATATCTCGACCTCACTGGAATGTCACCGCAGTCCGCGAAACTTCGACTGCGGCCGCGGTGGGGACTTGTATTTTTCTGGAGCTCACTGGAATTCTACCGCGGTCCACGAAACTACGACCGCGGTGGATGATGGCCTTGTTGTCAAAATCACTGGAATGCCACCGCGGTCCGTGAAACTACGACCGTGGTCGTGGTGGATAATTGATTCACTGTCGACCTTACTGGAATTCCACCTCGGACCGCGAAACGAGGACCGCAGCCGCGATGGCCTTCTTTGTCTTGAGCATCCTTGTTGAGTTTGATCCTTGTGTCGGATTCACTCCTATTTTGAGCATATTTTAAACCGAGTGCCTTCATTTCTGGTTCAATCCTGCAACAAGCACAACGTATAAGCTTTCGGGGCCATTTTGTGTAACATTGTATCCAAAATTCATGTATAAGGGAACGGAAAACGAGGCAAAAATCCAAGTTATCAAATCCCCCAAACTTAAGCTCTTGCTAGTCCTCAAGCAAAACAAAATAAGCCCCACCCCTATGATAGATTTCACAAAAATTTGGCTATACTAATGGTGACCTCAACTAGCATCAATTGGAACTAACCATAGCCCCTAATGTGAATGAATCATTGACAATGATTGAACTTTTCAAAACCATAGTTTCAAGTGTGATACAAGAGCTTCAAGGGTTGATCCAACTCATCAGTGAACTTTTAACTACTACCTCGGTCAGTGTGGATCCCAAACTCTTATTCCGCAACTTTCCCTAAGCACCTCACCTTTAGAATAATGACACTCAGAACGAGGAATGTGGGGAATCACTCATCTCTCATCAAGGAAAGAGTCCCAAGTTCGGCTCAAAGTGCCATAGGCTTTCCCTTTGTGTATATCACCACTAATGTAGGCTTCATTCAACCTGAGATCATATAGGGCTTTTGTGGAATTATGATGAAGGCTTTTGGTTAAGGGTAGGAAGTATTTGGTCAGAGTGAATCTTATCTTCCTTAAGCACTTCACTTTTTTTACTGCTCTCACATTTTCTTGACTCTTTGAGTCCTTTTATCTTTTGTAGGGTTGGAGAGACACTTTTTATCAATTCCCTTTTTCTGTTTCTTATGCTTTCCAAACTTTTGGCATCACTTTTTCATCAATTCCCTTTATTTCTAATCTTTGCTCATTCTTTTCTTTTCATTCTTTTTCATTGCATTTTCTCTTTTCTTTCTTTGTGCCTTCTTTTTCACTTCATCACATCCCTCGTCTCTCCCCCAAACTTATGCTTTTTGCCTAGCGCCAAGGAAAGATCGGGTGCCAAGAGAGGGCAAAAGAAAGGTTAAAGGATTGTAACTTGGTTTTTTGAAAGAAAGGGCTTAAGGCTCAAAAGGGTTGACAATGGAATATGTCTTTTGGAAGGTCATGGAGGTGTTCAATTCTTTGTTCAAGCCAAGGAAATCCTATAGTCACTTCTCAAGTCAAATTACACCTAGACAACATTCAGGGCAAGTTCTAGACTAGTGGCATGGAACTTGGACTTGCAATTACGAATTTCTCACCGCTCACAGCTAAAGGATTGTTATAGAAACTGAGTCGAGGGCCCATAACGACCTTAGTCGTGCTTTGAGTAACAAAATGGTCCCGAAGAACCACGCGATGATTATCGGCCAACACAAGAGTCTCAAGATCGTCACTATCACCATCCTAAACACAACGGTTTGTCTTTGACCATGGGATCAAAGGAAACTGTGTTAGGCCCAAGTGAAGCTTTTCTTGAGGCACCGTTATTGAAAAACAAAACAAGAAGAAAAGGAAAAACAGACTCAAACCCTTAAGAAGGTTGTCACACCGTCCATCCTTGGGAAGAGCCACCCGGTTTACACAAGTTCCACCTTTGGAAAGAACCGTGGCGTTAAAAAAATCAAAGGCTTATTGCTCATGCGAAAACCAAACAAGAAGCTATGAAAGAAAAATAAGAAGCTATAAAATAAAAAAGGAATGCATAAAGTAAATTAAAGTGCGTGGGATAGAATGAATAAGTACAATAGGGGAATTAGATGAATATACATAAGGGATGAATATTTACAATGGATAGTTATCTTATACATACCAAAATGGAAATAACATAAAGAAAAAGAAGAAAAAATGTTGTTTGCATTATACAATCCGATGTAGCCAAAATCAAATGCCTGTAGGGCCACTCCCCCAACAAAGAGAAATCATTATCCTCAATGATATATAGCAAAAATGGTGCACAAAATACGGGAGATAGAGTGAGAGTAAAGAAAACTCCCTATTGGCCCTCGGCCTGCTGTGGTCCCTGCTGCTCTGTCTGAGATGGGGTAGGAACTGCCTGAGATAGGGACTGTGAAGAAGCTGGGTCTGGTATAGCCTGTGATGGAGCTCTGATGGGATGGGCCTCCTGGCTCTGAGCCTGAGTGTGCTCTGTAGGAGGGTCTTCCAGTACAAGTCTGATGTCCTGAGCACGGGGCATGACCTTCCTCTTCTTCAATGGCCTCACCGGCTCCTCCTCCTGCGCTGACTGAGGCACTAGCTGCTGCTCTGGCTGTGGATATATAGGGTCGTCTAGTAGCATCTCCAATGGAATCTTATCACCCGATAACTTGTCGACCTCCTTTCTCAACCTCGCCACCTCCTTCTTTGACGCCCTAGTCTTTCTCAGCTTCGTTGTTTCTTTGGCCAGCTTTGTCAATGCACTCTCATGTGCACCCACCGCGTCCAGGATTTTCTTCTGGTTCTCCAAATTTTTTTTCAGAGTGTCCTCAATGGACTGCGGGACCTGTGGTGGGAGAGGAGTAGCTGGGGCTGCCACATCTGTAGAAATTGCAGTCAAATTTATAGTAGTTGACTGCATCCAGTTGGTGAGGCTAGTCAGGGTCATGTTCAGCCGTTGAGCAGTCATGGGATAGGCTCTGGTGGAGGGGATGTCATTGGCGGTGGAGGTAGACGGGCCTGGAACCTCCTCTGGAATGGCAGGCTGGGGAAGGGAGGGTTCCGCCACCACCACTGGCTCTTCAGACTGGCTAGTGGAGGCAACAGACTTTCCCTTCGACTTCTTTTTGGGGTTATCCTCATCCTTCAAGTCATACCAGGAGAAGGGTGCTTTGGGCTTGACTTTGGTGTCAAAGCACTTCATAGTGACTTCCTGGTCTTCACAATACATAGTCAGATAATGAGGAAAAGGGTAAGAAGTATCACTTGTGCTGACAACCCGGCTAATGACCTCAGACATCACATACATTGATGGGGTACCCAGCCATGATAAATGCCACCAATACAGCCCTACTGAGGGGGAGGGTCTGGTCATGATGGGCCGGGTCTAGCCTGATGCATACAAAAGTCTCCCACCCTTTTGCTTCGAAGGTCAGGGTCCTCCTTGTGATAGTCTTACCGGCCGTTAGCCACTTCGGAGTGTCCCTGGGCTTAGCCAAGTGCAAAGCCAACCAATTTCTAGCAGCATCCTTTTCTGCCAGTTTCTCCCGGTACAAGGAATGGTCTACATCATCCATCTCCAAATAGTCATTTAGTGAAGGTCCATCAAAAGGCACTATGAGATTGCGGACTTGGGATGCCTTTGAGTCATTTTCAAGAAAAAGCAAATTAGTGTAAAACTCCTTCACTATGTGCTCATTTGCATCCGGGAGATGTTTAGTGAAATAAGACCACCCTTTTCTGTCTCGGAACTGCTGCCTCACCTTGGGGTTGAAAGTGGACAAATATTTCATTGAAAAGGTTCGCTCCGGAATAAGTGACAGTGCAGTCCACAACTCCCTGAATCTGTGGAAGGCTTTCTCACTGACAAAATGATCCTTCCACGCATCCGGATTCTGAGTGCGCTCAACCCCTTCAATCACCTGCTCATCCCCCTTGATGTCACTTGAATTCTCCCCAGATAAGGAAGCTGTAGGGGAAGTAGAATATGAGTGTGCACTGGAGGCGGATTTGGATGGGGAAACTACTCGTGCTGGGGCCGGGAGAGATGAGACATGGTCCATTGGGGATGAATGTGATGAGGCCTCCTCTGACGGAGCATACTCGCTTCCTGATGGTGAAGGAGGAGAGTCTATAACCCTACTGGTCCGTCGGGATGACTGAGGAGGCAATGAAACTTTGGATGTTTGCCTTGGTGCCCCCGGGCCTCTCCCCCTTTGAGTTTCTCCTCTACCAGTGTTTTTACGACCGCCTCCTCGAGATAGTACCATTGCCTGCAAAGTACACATAAGTGAACATGGTTAGTTTCCCGAGCATTGATGTACATACACTTCAGTAGTAAATGAAGAATAAGTACACTGGTTTTAGGCCACCGCGGACCGCGAAAAGTCAACCGCGGACCGCGGTGGAGACCCTCAACTGAGCATGACACACTGGAATTGACTTCGCGGACCGCAAAAAATTGACCGCAGCCACGAAGTTACATCCAGTGTAGTATTAATTCTGAGAGGCAGGAACCGCAGACCGCGAAAAGTTGACCGCGGTCCGCGAAAGAGCGGATTATGATTATGCAAAAAAAAGCACTGCGGTCCGCGAAAAATGGATCGCGGACTGCGAAAATGGACAATGACCTAGGGTTCCCTGAATTTGCATTTTCTACAATAAAGTGTTCATTAAGATGGCTTATTTGGGCTACACAAGTAATCAGTGCAATTGCATTCCAAAGGACTATCATGAACCTATTTGGGCTAACCCTAACATTTTACAATCCTAAAAAGAGAAAAATTATTAAAAAGAGGATGAAAAATAAAGAAAATAAAGAAATTAAGAAGTTAATGAAGCACAAATACACTTACTAGATGCTTGGATGATAGTATGGATGTGAGCAATGAATTTCAGAGAAATGCAAAAGTGAGACACGGTCGAAGGGGGATTTGAACAACTACAGTATGAAAAGTGTGAAATAAAACCCTAGATGCCTATTTATAGAGAACTCTGGGGACCACCCCTCTTACCTACCGCGGACCGCGAAAAATCGACCGCGGTCCGCGGTCAGTCAATTGATTATGGCATGAGAGAAAGCTGGGCTTCGTGACCTTGAAAAGTTGACCGCAGCCGCGAAGCAGATTCTAGTGAACTATTTTTGCAGCTTGTTGACTTCGCGGACCGCGAAAAGGAGACCGCGACCGCGAAGTCAATTTCCAGTAAGCTTCTGTTTTTATACTCAGACAAATTTCTTGTGTCAAAATCATCCTACACATCCAAAAACCAGTTAGTGTAAAAGTGAAACCTATTTTACCAAGGAAAAAAAGACAAAGAAATGAAAGTAAGGACACATGGGTTGCCTCCCAAGAAGCGCCTGATTTAACGTCACGGCACGACACATTTTACTGGGATCATTTGAGATGAAGAAGTGCCACCATGTGGCTGTCATCAACTTTGCCAAGATAGTGTTTTACCCGGTGACCATTTACTCTAAAGACTTCACCACTTTTGTTCTTAAGGTCAAGAGCCCCAAATGGAGTAACAAATACAACTTCAAAAGGCCTACTCCACTTTGACTTGAGTTTTCCGGGAAATAGCCTCAACCTAGAATTGAATAGTAAGACCAAATCACCAACCTTGAACTCTTTACCTTGAGCATATTTGTCATGTAGGTACTTCATTTTGTCCTTATACAAGAACGAACTGGAGTATGCATGGAATCTAAACTCATCCAACTCATTCAATTGCTCCACTCTAAGATTTGCAGCTACATCCCATTCCAAGTTCAACTTTTTCAAGGCCCACATAGCCTTGTACTCCAATTCCACCGGAAGTTGGCATACTTTTCCAAAAACCAAGCGATATGGGGACATCCCAATTGGGGTCTTATAGGCGGTCTGGTAAGCCCAAAGGGCATCATCTAATTTCTTAGCCCAGTCGGTCCTATTGGCATTGACCGTTTTGGATAATATGCTCTTTATCTCTCTGTTAGACACTTCAACTTGGACACTAGCCGGAGGGTGGTACGGGGTAGTGACTTTATGATTGAGCACATACTTAGAAAGCAAGGAGTCAAAGGCTTTGTTGCAAAAATGTGACCCCCCGTCACTGATGATGGCTCGTGGAGTGCCAAACCTAGTAAAGATATTCTTCTTGAGAAAGGCTATCACACTCCGCGCCTCATTGTTTGGTAAGGCTATGGCCTCCACCCATTTTGACACATAATCAACCGCGACCAAGATGTACGTGTTCCCACATGAACTCACGAATGGCCCCATGAAGTCAATGCCCCAAACATCAAAGATATCTACCTCGAGAATTGAGTTTAAAGGCATCTCATCCTTTTTGGAAATTCCCCCGGCTCTTTGGCATTCATCACACCTCTTCACTAGGTCATTAACATCCTTATACAAAGTGGGCCAAAAGAACCCACAACTAAGCACTTTAGAAGCAGTTCTCACCCCTTCATGATGACCACCATACGGCGAGGAGTGGCAAGACTCAAGGATAGCTAGTTTCTCTTCCTCCGGTACACATCACCGGATTACCCCATCAGTGCAAATCTTGAATAAATAAGGATCGTCCCAATAGAAATCCAAGCTATCCCTTCGAAGCTTCTTCCTTTGGTTAGAAGAGAGCTCACAAGGGACAACTCCGGTGATGAGGAAATTAGCAATATCCGCAAACCATGGCATTTATCTCATTGACATTGAAAGGAGTTTTTCATCCGGGAAACAATCATTGATCTCAAGTCCGTCACAAGGACGTCCTTGCTCCTCCAACCTGGACAAATGATCGGCTACTTGATTCTCACTCCCTCTTCGGTCCACTATATCTAAATCAAACTCTTGTAATAACAAAACCCATCTCATAAGTATTGCCTTGGAATCCTTCTTGTTCATGAGGTACCGGAGTGCTGCATGGTCAGTGTGAACTATGACCTTGGCACCCATAAAATAAGCTCAAAATTTTTCCATGGCAAAGACTATAGCTAGAAACTCCTTCTCAGTGACTGTGTAGTTCATTTGAGCAGAATTCATTGTCTTGCTCGCATAGTAGATTGGATGAAACACTTTGTTCACCCTTTTCCCAATTGCATCACCCACAACGACATCGCTTGCATCACACACAAGCTCAAATGGTGCACTCCAATTCGGCATCGTGATAATGGGAGTGGTAGTGAGCTTGTGTTTTAAGAGTTCAAAAGCTTGCATACAATGCTCATCAAAACTGAATTTGGCATCCTTCTCTAACAGCTTGCATAATGGATTCACCACCTTAGAGAAATCTTTGATAAACCGCTGGTAAAAACCGGCATGGCCAAGAAAGCTACGGACTCCTCTCACTGAAATAGGTGGTGGCAATTTTTAAATAACCTCGATCTTTGCCTTATCAACCTCAATTCCATTCTTTGAAATCTTATGGCCCAAAACAATTCCCTCATCCACCATAAAGTGGCATTTTTCCCAATTCAAGACCAAATTCGTTTCTTCACACCGAGCAAGGACTCTATCAAGATGACTCAAGAATTCATCGAAAGAATCCCTGACGACACTAAATTCATCCATAAATACTTCTAGAAAGTCCTCCACCATGTCGGTGAAGATTGCCATCATACATCTTTGGAAACTGGCTGGGGCATTACAAAGTCCGAATGGAATTCGAGCAAAGGCAAAAATTCCATATGGTCAAGTGAAGGTGGTCTTCTCTTGATCCTCCGGGGCTATCAAAATTTGATTATATCCAGAATACCCGTCAAGGAAACAATAAAAGGCTTGACCTGCGAGCCTATCCAACATTTTATCCAAGAATGGTAAAGGAAAATGGTCTTTGCGAGTTACCATATTGATCTTGTGGTAGTCCATGCACACCCGCCATCCGAAAATTGTTCTTGTAGGAATGAGCTCATTTTTGTCATTTTTTACCACTGTCATTCCACCTTTTTCCGGAACGCATTGGACCGGAGAAGTCCAAGCACTATCCGAAATTGGATAGACCACACCCGCATCAAGCCATTGTATGATCTCCTTTTTCACCACATCTTGCATAGCTTCATTGAGTCTTCTTTGATGTTCAACAGAGGGTTTGACACCATCCTCCAATATGATCTTATGTATGCAAAAGGCGGGGCTAATACCCCGAATATCAGCCAAGGTCCAACCTATTGCTTTTTTCCTCCTCCTTAGCACTTTTAAAGTTGAGTCAACCTGCAATTAGGTAGAGGAAAGAATAATTGATAAATTACAAGACGGACCAAAGTATTCATACCTGAGGTGGGAAGGAAGTGGCTTCAACTCCAGATTCAGAGGTTCTTCAATGGATGGCTTTGTTGGTGGGGTCTTCCTGTTCTCCAAGTCCAATGACACTTTTCTGGGAGCATAAGAATAAGACCCCATGCCTTGAAGGGAATGGGTGCTCTCAAGCACACCATCCACCACTGAGTCCTCGTGATTCAACAAGGCCAACTCCACAGGATCATCAACATGGATCATAACACTGGCATCATCAATAATAACCTCGGACACGAGGTCCATAAAAGAGCACACTTCAGTGCTGTTGGGATGCTTCATAGATTTGCACACATGGAAGACCACTTTTTCATCACCAACTCTGAATGTAAGTTCCCCACCTTCAACATCGACCAAGGCCTTCCCGGTGCCAAGGAAAGGCCTCCCCAAGATAATAGGGACCTCAAAATCAACCTCACAGTCGAGGATAACAAAATGTGCTGGCAATATGAATTTGTCCACTCTCACTAAGACATCATCAATAATACCTAGAGGCCTCTTCATTGATCGGTCCGCCATTTGCAAATGCATAGAGGTTGCCCTAGGTTGTCCGATTCCCAAAGTCTTGAACACAGAATATGGCATCAAATTTATGCTTGCCCCCAGATCACATAGGGCTTTTGCAAAGTCTGCACCCCCAATTATGCAAGGAATATTGAAGGCACCCGTATCTTCAAGTTTTGGTGCCATGGAGTGAACAATAGCACTCACTTGGTGAGTCATCTTAATGGTCTCACACTCCATGGATCATTTTTTAGCCACCAAGTCCTTCATGAACTTAGCATAACCTGGCATTTGCTCCAAGGCCTCAACCAAGGAAACATTTATGGTAAGACTCTTCATCATATCAAAGAACTTTTTAAACTGGGTCTCTTGCTTCTGTTTTGCCAATCTCTGAGGATAGGGAGGAGGTGGCCTAGGCAAAAGTGCCTTTGGGGCCATCGATTCTGGCATGTCTATTATGTGCTCCCTAGACGGGTTCATATTTCTACCCAAATCTTCCCCATTGTCATGAATGTCAATTCTTACCTCACCTTCAATTGGCTCACCCATTGCTTGTTCCACATCAACTGGTAGCTCATCTTGCGGTACAACTACATCATCAACAACAACCTTCTTTTGCCCCGAAGTACTTGCTTCAGCACCTTTTCCACTCCGAGTAGTTATCGCCATAGCATGACCGGTGTTGTTGTTGTTCTCACCCTTGGGGTTCACCACCGTATCACTCGGTAGTGCACCCTTCGGGCGTGTGTTTAAGGCATGTGAAATCTGGCCCATTTGTACTTCAAGATTTCGGCTAGAAGTAGTGTGAGAGGATATCTGGGCATCAGATTCTGCATTTCTCTCCATCATATGTTTGAACATGTTTTCTATCCGACCCATTTCCGAGCTTGAAGAACTTTTCCCTTGAGATTTATATGGAGGGGGGTTGCTTGGTTGTTGGTACATCGGAGGCCTTTGAAAACCCGACCTCCGATTACCTTCACCTCCCCAATTATTGTTGTTATTTCTTCCATTCCAATTCCCTTCATTATTGTTCCCCCATTATCGGTCATTATTGTTGTTCCATTGACGATCATTGGTATTTCTCCAATTTCTAGCATTGTTATTATTCTAGTTTCGTGGCCTTTGGTTCCCCCAGTTTTGCGTATTACCTTGCCCTTGGTATTTGTTTGCATACATAACATCCTCATCTTGGTCATTATAACTTTCATCTTGTTCATGACCACTCGACCCTTGATCACCATGGTTTTGCCTAACATTCCCCCGAGGTCTNAGGTAGAATGTTTGTTGTATCATAGCCTCGGTCATGTCATTGTTAGGGTACTCCTTGACCATGGTTCTATAGTGTTCCCATATTTCATGTAGTGGCTCGTTTGGCTCTTGTTTGAATGCCAAAATCTCATCTCGAAGGGCTGCCATGTGGCTTGGGGAAAAGAACTTTGCAATAAATTTATCCGCGAGCTCGTCCCAAGTGGATATAGAATGGTTTGGGAGACGCTCAAGCCAATCCAATGCCTTTCCCCTAAGTGAGAACAGGAACAACCGTAACCATAATGCGTCCTCAGACACATTAGTTTGCTTACTCCCCCAACATGTATCAACAAAGCCTCTGAGATGCTTATAGGCATTCTGGTGGGCGGCTCTGGTGAAGTATCCTCTTTGCTCTAGGAGAGTGAGCATAACATTTGTGATTTGGAAGTTCCCCGCTCGAATCCTTGGCGGGACTATTGCACTAGCATACCCTTCATTTGGAAGGACCCGATGAGCAGCTCTAGGAGCTGGAGGTGGGGGAGGGTCTGGGACATCATCATGTATATTGGCCTATCGGCCTCTTCTTTGTGGAGGAATTTAATTAATTTCATCTTCTCGATTTTCATAAACCTCCTCCCTCGAAATCACATTTCCTAGCGGATCGGCCATTGTACCTAAGTACACAAAACAAGGAAGTTAAAAATAGAAGGAAAGAAAAACATAGTACGCTTCTAGTCACAAATATAGTCACACCGTTAAAGCTCCCCGGTAACGATGCCAAAAAGTGACGAGCGCCTCACCCACACTACTATATAAGTATGAAGGCAAGGGTCGTGTAGCTTTTACCCGAATGGTCGGGATCGAATCCACAGAGAGCCTATATATGGGAGTGAGTGTATAAGTGATCTAGAAGTGTAGGGTGTTTCTAATTGCACTTCTAATCATTTGTTGGTGTTGAACTATACTAAGTGTATTCTATTGTTTGTAAGCTAATTAATGACTAACTTTATTTTTGTTGTTGTTTTCTAATATTGATAAAGGCACTAGGGTCGTGACCGTTGCCTAGGTGGATACACAAAGGGATTCAATTCTAAGGTCGGGGAATTGGCTAGGGATACAACTATAACCAAAGCACGAAGGTGCTCACTCTATACCTCTCGGTAGTTTGAGTGATTATACCCTAATTGCCCCTCTCGAGGCCAATTGGGTGCCAATTATATAGGATTAGGTAGGGTGTTACTCTCTCTAGGTTTAACCCGTTAACTAGGGCTCAAGTGGGGTTTTACCATTTCTGGGTTTAAACCCATTGATTGGGACTACCAGTCTCTTGATAATGCCCTAATTTCCTATTAGGCTAATTTCTAGACTCAAGTCTTCTTTCTCAAGAAAGACCCAAGTCATGAAAAGGCTAACTAATGTTTACAACCATTAATTATAGCAATAAAAACCTTGAAATAGCCTAAATAGCCAACACCCATTAATTTTCCAACCTTATTTTCAAAACCCCATTACATACCTACACTAGGGTTGAGCCACAACCCTAGCTAATGGGTCTAGCTACTCAAAATCAAAGATGAGAACAATGATAGAGAAGAAGAATAACCCATTTAATTGATTCCTAACAATGAAATTGAAGTTTTCAATGTTAAAAATGCAAGAACAAAGCTAAAGAAATAAAAACCTTAATTCAAGAGCTCTCTACTTCTGAAAATAGAAGATATTACAAGATATCAACATATATGGAAAGAAATTACAAAATAGTCTATTTATAGTCTACCAAATTTTCGGACAAAATACCCATGCGGGACCACCGCGGACCGCGAAAACAATGGTGTTGTATCTTCTGGTAAGGGTCAACCGCGGACCTCAAAAAGAGGACCGCGGCCGCGGTGAATACTTGTATCATATCTCGACCTCACTGGAATGCCACTGCGGTCCGCAAAACTTCTACCGCGGCCGCGGTGGGGACTTCTATTTTTCTGTAGCTCACTGGAATTCCTCAGCGGTCCGCGAAGCTACGACCGCGGCCACGGTGGATGATGGCCTTGTTTTTGAAATCACTGGAATGCCACCAGTCCGGGAAACTACGACCGCGATCGCGGTGGATAATTGATTCACTGTCGACCTTACTGGAATTCCACCGCGGACCGCGAAACGAGGATCGCGGCCGCGATGGCCTTCTTTGTCTTGAGCATCCTTGTTGAGTTTGATCCTTGTGCCAGATTCACTCCTATTTTGAGCATATTTTAGACCGAGTGCCTTCATTTCTTGTTCAATCCTGCAACAAGCACAACGTATAAGCTTTCAGGGCCATTTTGTGTAACATTGTATCCAAAATTCAAGTATAAGGGAATGGAAAACAAGGCAAAAATCCAAGTTATCAACAACTATCCCTCTTTGCTCGAGAACATAAAGTGTTTTCGGGAAAAGATAAAGTGAGCAATTACGAGCAATATTGGCCCGTTTGGTACTCCATTTGGAAGCATTTTGAAAATGTTTTGACCGAACATTGCTTCAGAGGTTGCCTACATACCCTTGGCTATAAAGGAATCAGGTTAGTGTAGTTCTGGAAGTTTTGGTAGCTGGGACTACCGGAAAGCTGTGATTTCACTGCTGTTGCTGCTGCTTACTGCTTGCTGAGCTCCTTATTACACCAAAATCAAAATGAAAAAGACTAAACTAAACCTATCAACTACGATTTACAATATTCATATCCATGAGTCTTCTGAAGCCTGATCTTGAGTCTTGGCTGCTTCTTTATACAGACTTCGATCTGAATCTTGATGCTTGTTAGTTATAGGTGCTCGTTCAATCTTCTTAAGCTTTTCGGATCAAGAATGGACATGCATAGCTTGTGACTTCAATTTGTCTCGAGCAGTCCACCTCTTTTCCTCTTTTGTACTTTGGGGTTCAACTCTTTTCTTTTCTTATTTTCTTTTATTCTGAATTGAGACGTCTTCTTTTGGTCGTCTCGAATCCATTGTCCTAAATTGTAATCTGTGCAAAATAAAAAACAAACGAACGAAATTTTCTGCCCCAGTTTTCACCAGGAAAATTTCGCGTGTTATTGTAATAAAATCTATGCTACTTTATTATTGAAAGCAATGAAAAGCCGGGAACTGTGTACCCTGAGTGAATGCAGACTAGGGGGTGGATACCCTATATCTCAAAGCAAGATCAACTAGGGGTTGTAGACCCTATGTTGCAAAATAAAATTAACTAGGGATTGCATACCCTATGTTGGAAAAGAAATCAATTAGGGAATGTATACCCTTAATTGGAAAAGAAATCATCAACTAGGAAATGTATACTATTAATTGGAAAAGAAAGAATAAATTAGGGAATGTATACCCTTAATTGGCATCGACTAGGGAGCGTGTACACCCATGTCGGGAAAAGAAAATCAATTAGGGAGTGTAAACTCTTAATTGCAAAAGAAAAGCATCAATTAGGGAGTGTATACCCTTAATTGGAAAAATAAAACATCAATTAAGGAGTGTATACCCTTAATTGGAAAAGCGGGACATTAATTGGGGAGTGTACACCCTTAATTGGAAAAGTAAAACATCAATTAGGGAGTGTATACCCTTAATTGGAAAAGTAAAAAATCAATTAGGGAGTGTATACCCTTAATTGGCATCGACTAGGGAGCGTGTGCACCCATGTCGGGAAAAGAAAATCAATTAGGAAGTGTATACCCTTAATTGGAAAATAAAAGCATCAACTAGAGAGTGTATACCCTTAATTGAAAAAGTAAAACATCAATTAGGGAGTGTATACCCTTAATCGGAAAAGTAAAACATTAATTAGGGAGTGTATACCCTTAATTGGAAAAGCAAGACATCTATTAGGGAGTGTATACCCTTAATTGGAAAAGCAAGACATCAATTAGGGAGTGTATACCCTTAATTGGAAAAGAAAAACATCAATTAGGAAGTGTATACCCTTAATTGGAAAAGAAAGACATCAATTAGGGAGTGTATACCCTCATTGGAAAAGCAGGACATCAATTAGGGAGTGTATAACCTTAGTTGGAAAAGCAGGACATCAATTAGGGAGTGTATACCCTTAATTGGAAAAGTAAAACATCAATTAGGGAGTGTATACCCTTAATTGGAAAAGTAAAACATCAATTAAGGAGTGTATACCTTTAATTGGCATCGACTAGAGAGCGTGTGCACCCATGTCGGGAAAAGAAAATCAATTAGGGAGTGTATACCTTTAATTGGAAAAAGAAAAGCATCAATTAGGGAGTGTATACCCTTAATTGGAAAAGAAAAGCATCAATTAGGGAGTGTATACCCTTAATTGGAAAATTAAAACATCAGCTAGGGAATGTATACCCTTAACTGGAAAAGTAAAATATCAATTAGGGAATATATACCCTTAATTGGAAAAGAAATCATCAATTAGGGAATGTATACCCTTAATTGGCATCGACTAGGGAGCGTGTACACCCATGTCGGGAAAAGGTGTAGTTGGGGATTGGAGGCCCCATACTACTTTGAGTCATTTTCAACTTCAATTCTTCTCTCCTTTTTTTTCTTTCTTTTCTTTCTTTCTTCTTATTTTTTTTTCATTTTTTTTATGCATGCGGGAAAAGATTTTTGGAGGAAACTTCCCTTTCTTTGGAGTCAATGTTACAGAGCTCATTCTAGCTCTTGCGCAATTCCTTTTGGTTGCACCTGCTTTTTGCACGGTTACTTTTGAGTTGCACCTGTTTCATATTTTCAAATAAAGAACAATTTATTAGTTTGAAACGGTGGTTGGTTTTGCGGCCTTGATTATTTCAAGCTGCTTGATCTCAGCCTCTTTGACGAAGATCTCAGCCGTTTGCTTGTTTGCTGGGGATTGGGTTTCGTTTCCAAACCCGGGGACCTTGGCTTTTCAGATTTTGCCGTGGCGACCAGTCACGTGGGACCCAATATTTCAACTTTATTCTGCCTTTTTAGGACTTTCACTTGCTTTTCTTTTGGATTTTCAGAGTATCGGGGGGAATTTTTAGCCCCTCAAATTCCGCCGCACCGGTTAGTCTCGTGACTTAACCTTTACAATTTTACTTCGACTTTATCGTCCTTCCATTTCTGGGTTTTCCCCCATCTTTAATTTAAGGCACTTGGAGCACTTCGGCTTTTCAAACTTTGTCGAGAGGGTTAGTCACGTGGGACCTAACTTTTTACTTCATTCGCCTTTATAGGCACTTCAGTTTGATTGTTTTTTCTTTCAAGGGTTTTGAATTTGAAACATCGGCCGCTACGACCAGCCGAGATCGACTCGATGCCCCTGACGAGGTTGGGCGCCTTTTGCTTATTAGTCCATGTCAAATGAGGACCCTGTAAATCAGTCCTGCCATTCTTTCTCCACCTTAGTTTCGGAAGCAGAGTTAGACCGAAAGTGATTCAAAAGAAAAATAAATGACAGAATGAATTATGAATTTAAACAGAGGTGTCCCTTTCGGGGAAAGGAAAGAATGACTTATCTGGAGTGCATGCAGACTTCAATGAATATGACAGGCCTTTTGGACTGGATGCCTGATCCGTGTAAACCGTCCAACTCTTAGAAATTCATCACAACTATTACCTCGAGATTGAGAAACCTTACCCCGGACCGTTTCCATGTCAGTGAACAATTATCCTCTTTTCGATCAGTGGTTCCCTTTGCGGGTTTTCACCAACTAACCTCTCTCATTTCTCTTCTTACCGTCGCTTCATGGTGCCCGTGTGGGTTTTCACCGATGGGACTCTCTTATTTTCATTTCTCTTCTTACCGTCGCCTCACGATGCCCGTGTGGGTTTTCACCGATAAGACTCTCTCATTTCAATTTCTCTCATTTTCTTGCACCAGATCCAACACTATATCCTCCAATTTTAGATATCTTTACCAATTGATCGGAAGGACTTGCATAGGGTTTTTTTGGGAAAAGAGCTTGTATTGAATTACAACTTTGGAACCTTTCAGGCGTAATCATCGCCGAACATATCGCAACATCTGCCCTGGTTTCACTTTTGGGAAAATTTGGATATTTATTTTGGTGTGACTGAACCCCAGGGAGAGACTGCCTACATATCCTTTCGGAATCAAGTCAAACGTAGTTCAGGGAAACATTTTTGTTTTCTTGTTTTGGATTTTGTTTTGATTTTGTTTTGTTTTTCCTCTGTTTTGTTTTGTTTTCTCTTTCTTTTGCTTTCTTCGTTATCTTTTTTTCATCTCATTTTTTTGTTTCTTTTTCCTCTTTCTTTTTCATTCATTTTTTTTCAACATTTCTTTTTTGTTTTTCCATAACACTTTCGAGTTCCAAAGAGGGTAATCAAAGAAGAGTAACCGACTCAAAGGGTTTGCAAAAGGGTTAATGGTGTTTGGGTAACGAGAATGAAAGCCTTCGTCATTCCAATCAGAGAACATTTGAAAATATATGGAGGATCAAACATAGTACCTTTTGACTGCACCTGCATTGACAGTTGTTTTAGGGACATTTTCTTCGATGTAACCTAGGTACAAACACACACTTTTGGAAGTACTCTTGTAGCAATGCATGGAACTTTCCAATGTGAACCAATTTTTCTTTGGCTATTCTGATTCATTGTTTTATTTCCTTGTCCTAGCTTCATTTGCATTCTTTCGAAGTCCGACAACATTTTAGGATCTTTTGACTGCACATGCGTTGACAGTTGTTTAAGGGATATTTTCTTTGATGTATCCCAAACACGAACACACTCTTGTGGCGGTACTCTTGTAGTAATGATGGACCTTTTCAATCTGAACCAATTTTCCTTTGGTTGTTCCGATTCATTGTTTTATTTCCTTAGCCTAGCTTAATTTACCTTCTTATTCTTGATTCATTATTTCGAAGTCTGACAACGTTTCAGGATCTGGGCATGAAGTCCGCAAGCATGTCATGTCATGTCATTGAAATCTGCATTTAAACAGAACTGAAAGTAGAGTAAGAAAAAAGACAAGATTAAGATAAGAGACATTCTTGGAAAATGAACTATTAATTCCATTTGATTCTTTTTTGTTTTTGATTGAATTTGATTTTTGATTTTTTTTTGAAGTTTAAAGATAGAAGGGTCTATATCGGAAAGTAATACAATAAAGTAAAACATCCGAATCACACCCTTAGATAATTCGCAGAAAGAATGGCAAGACTGGCTACCAAGACTCCCGTCTAATGGGGGGAACTTTCAAGCTTGGCAACCATTTTTTGGCTTTTCTCCTGTCTCGGTAATGGCTGCAATGGCCTACAGTGCCGGACCAAATTCTTCATCTTCACAAATCATTCCGACTATCGGCCCAGTGTGAGCAGGCAGGGATCGTTCATCACATTCGGGGCTTCTTCATCCCTAAGCATGATGTTTTAGACGTCAATACCACACAAGAAGATAAGTTACTTTGTGTGGTACCCAATTTTCGAGTGCAGTCTCAATAGAAGAACCTGGTTCTTCTTGATGTCTTACTTCTACTGTCGCTGAATATTAAAAGTAGTAAAGTAAAAACACAAAGATTTTTAGGTGGAAAACACCTGGCTCAAAAGGTGAAAAAAACCACAACCTACTCCTCAATAGGATTTTCTCAAACTCTTCACTAAATACTCTGAGCCAAACAGACTTAAAAAATAAACTCTTTTTTAATCCTAGGACTAACTCTAATCCCTTTGTAGTAACTAGCCCCTAGCTAATTTCTACATGCCTCAAGTTAACTCTAACTTGAACAATGTGTACCTATTACAATTTCTTCTATGAAAGCTGAAAGATACAATATAAAACGCCTACTACAATCAACTAGACTCAATAATTAATCAGATGGAGCTGGTTCTTCTAGTTGATCTGTAGCCTTTTAATCTCACAATGACTCTGCTAGAAAATTGACTCTGGGAACTTTGCTTTTAGACTTTTGATTCACTTCAGCTTTTGTGCGTGTAATTCCAGCAAAAATACATCAAGTATTTATAGAGTCAGTTGAGCTTGTCGTCCAATTCTAGTCCAACTCTACCTGGGTGAACAAATTCGTACCAAACTCAACTTCCTTTCTTTTGTTACTTTCCTTGCTAAATTCGACTTCAATTTTCTCATCAGTTTGCAACCTTTTTGCATTAGGAGATAATCTCTTGGTTCATTGATATTTCAGATTCACAAATATCTCCTATGCATATACGGTTCATGTGCCAGCTATTCAGTTTAAGATGTGTGCTCTGATGGACATGGTTCAACTGGTAAGCCATTTGTCAATCTTCAAAACTATGCAGTGACATGGGTCAACAAATTCGCCCTTTTTGATGATGACAAACTCTGTGCTTAATCCTGTATACACTTCAAACACTTTTTATGGTTTTAAGCATTAATCATAGAGAATCCAGGTTCATTAGGTTATAAATATCACTTTGAATTTTATTTTTTTGAAAAAGTTCAGCACATATCTTCCCCCTTTTGGCATCATCAAAAAGTTTGCAAAANAAACTAGAAGCAAAATTCATTGATTAGTAACGATTATCAACCACCATACATAAAAACAAAAATAAACCAACAATGAGCAAAAAAAAGAGTAAAAATAACTGAAACTGAACAACTGGTCTAAAGAGGGGTTTTGGAAGCTCTGGAAAGCCTAAGGATGGGAATGTGCAGAAGAGGTTGTGGTCTTGGATTGTAGGAGAGAAAGCATCTGCTGAAGAACACCGTCGTTCTTTTCTTTCTCCTTTGATAATTCATCCCTAAGAGCATCCCACTCAGCTTCAACCTATATCACACGAGACTTCAAATGAAGGATCTCCATATCCTTAATCTCGTTTTCCTGCACCAGAGTTCTAACTTTGCTGTTGACTGGTTGCTTCCTAGATGAACCAGGTTCATCCACAGGAACATTGACATTGTAGTCACATGTCAGCAAAGTTTCCTTCCCAAAATAGTCTTTGGCAGTAGCCATCTCAGCCTTCTTTACTGGAACCCCAAAATGTGCAAGCACTGCTGTCAGAATGAAGCCATATGGAATTGCGTGTGCTTTGGTTCCATTCACAACTCTGTCAAAGAGTTGGATGATGAAAGCCGGCCAATTTATTTGCTTTCCCCTGTACAAGCATTCCATCAAGGTAAGATCCATATAATTTGCAATGTGCCTTCTTTCTTGTCTAGGCAGTAGGAACTTGATGACGAACTCGAAGAGTAGCTTGTGCTCTCTGGCTTCATTTCACTCTTGTAAATCGGCCTAGGTTCAATCTCCTTCTCACTATCACTGAGGAATCTGGTGATGTTGATTGCTGAGGCCATCCCATCTATACAAGGCCATCTTTGCCTTGTGTAGTCCTCATATCCCTCAGCTGGTATGTTCAGAATAACACCTAGTTCTTTAGCATCAAAGGAAGCTTCAATTCCTTTGACCATGGAGGTGACCCTGCCTTCCTTGACAATGGTATTTACCATAAATTCTACCAACTCAGCCCTTGCCAGCCTGCCTTCCATGCGAAGGACTAGGTCCTTCCAGCCCTGCACCTCCAGAGTTTCCAGCAAATATTGCATTCCAGGCTCCTCTAGATCCTTCACCAGCTTACCCTTTAGTATTGTTCTTTTTCCAAACATGGTAACTCTGTCAGTCACCTCTCCTATTTCCTTATCCTTCTCTCCACTCCAGTCTGCATCATCATCCTCTTTCTCAACAATTTTCACTTTCTTTGGCTTGGACCTGGTCCTCTTAACAGATCTTGTTGGTGTGACAGACATTCTAGCTGACTTCTTTGAAGAATACTTAGACTTTGTGGGTTTTGGTGTCTCAGCCACACCTAGAGCAGGCTGCTCCTCCTGTTGGACCAGGTCCAACGTCGTCTCTTCAATCTTAATAGCCTCAACAAGCTCTCCAACTTTTGCTTTTCCTTTTGTTGCCCTCTTCTTCTTGCTCTCTTTCAGAGCCTTTTCTAATTTCTCTTCTTCATCTCTCACAGTGCTACGAGTAGCTCTTACTTTTGGAGCAGGAACATCAGCAACTTCAGAAATTTTTCTTTTCTTTGAAGGAACTGGGTGAGTTGCCTTCTTGGGCTTCTGACTCCTTCTTTTCTTTGGGTTATAGGACTCCCCAGATCCCCTCACAACTTATTTTCCCTCTCTCTCAAGAATTCTTTCTTTTCTACCACCCCTCTGCCTTCCAGGTACTTCAACATCAATAACAGACCCAACCAACACGAATCTTTTATCAGCAGAAGTAAATTCAGAATTGATTTCAAGATTACCTTTTTCAGAACTGGTTGAACCAGGTGCGTCTTCCTCATTGGTTGATTTAAAGGATTCACTGGATGAATCTGACTTAGTACCTTTGTCATCTTTAATAAGATCCTCCAAGAATTTTTCCCTAGCCTCAGAAGCAATAGATTTTTGGGCAAGAACTTTGACACGACGATTCTTGGGGGCAAGAGTAGGGTTTGGAGTGGGTTCAGGAATGAGTGTATTTTCAGGGGTTGATGAGATTTCTGGTGATTGAGAACTGTAAACGGATGGAGAATTGGAGACAGATTCAGAATGTCCTCCATCGTAATCACCATTAGGTGATGAATTAGAAGAAGAAGAAGCTGGTGGTGGTAAAGACATTATTATGTATTGTTAGGAAGAATAGGCGTGTTATCAGTTTTGGGTTGTGTAGTATGAGTTGAACTTAGTTTGAAGGTAGCTTTATGAAGAGAGGAGTAATGATGACCTTTTATAAGATATGGATATTAATTATACAACAGGTAGAAAATTTATTCAAATGGAAGTCTAATACTTGTAGGAGTGTCATTGATTTGACGGTTAAGAGTTCCCTACTTCTAGGCTAATTGAGTAGTGATGTGACTTCTTGGAACGGGTTCATTTAGGGATTAGTACAAAGACTTTGAAATGAACCAAATATAGATAGAATCTTGCTCATGTATGACTGTATTTGAATTAATATATGGAGAAGAGTACGTACTTTGTCAGTCAGATGAATCAGCATGGATGAACCAGGTTCATCCATGATGCTGAGCAATTATTAATCTGATTAAGTACCTAATTAAAAATTTTTAATATATATTTTATTTTTTTCAATCAGGTGATCTTAATCATCCCTAATTCCAGCATGTTTCTCTCGAAATGCTCCCTACTAAGTGCTTTAGTGAATATATCAGCAATTTGATGATCAGTAGCACAAAATTCGATTGAGATCATTCCTTTTTCATAGTTATCCCTTAGGAAGTGGTGCCTAACATCTATGTGCTTAATCCTTTTGTGATGAACCGGGTTCTTTGTCATACTAATAGCACTAGTGTTATCACAAAAAATAGGAATACATCCCACATCAATACCAAAGTCTATGAGTTGTTGCTTGATCCATAACAACTGGGCACAACATGAGGCTGCAGCCACATATTCAGCC
>ML343511.1:0-17221 GCA_005239505.1 Nicotiana paniculata
CTTAAATCCGAACCTAGGCCATGCATTTAACTTGAAATGAGTTGGAATAACTTACCTTCTTATCCTTGAAGAAAATCTCCCTTGAAGCTCCTCAAAATCTCCCATGCCAAGATGAAAATGGGAGAAGAAATGACAAAATTCCCGTTTTAAAACATTCTACCCAGGCCGATATCCGCATCTGCGAGCCAAATCTCACACCCGCTCTTCTGTAGCTGCGCCCAAACTTTCGCACCTGCGGCTTCCTTAGCCCCAGCCAAACTTCACACCTGCGCCACAATGTCTGCATCTGCGCCTACGCAGGTGCGGAATTTTCATCGCACCTGTGCTCCCAACCAAGCCAGCCAAATATCTCACCTGCGGCTCCGCACCTGCGACCAAAGTCTCGCAGGTGCGGTCACACCAGATGACATCAACCTCAGCCTTCTTCAGACTCCAAACTTGATCCGTTAACCACCGGAATCCACCCGAGGCCCCCGGGACCCCATCCAATTATACCAACCTGTTCCAAAACATAATGCGTACTTACTCGAGGCCTCAAATCACATCAAACAACGCCGAAATCACGAATCGCACTAAAATTCAAACTTTATGAACTTGAAATTTCAAAATTCCACATCCGATGCCTAAACCTATCAAATCACGTCCGATTGACCCCAAATTTTTCACACAAGTCATATTCGACATTACGGACCTGCTCCAACTTCCGGAATCGCATTCCGACCCCGATATCAAAATTTCCACCTCCGATCGGATTCCTCAAAAACCTTCAAATTTCTATCTTTAGCCAAATGACTTCAAAATGACCTACGGACATCCGAATTCACTTCCGATCGCGCTCCCAAATCCAGAATCACCATACAGAGCTATTCCCAGGATCGAAATCCCAAACGGACATCAATATCACTGAAATACGCTTCAAGCCAAACTTAGAAAATTCTTCTAAAATGCTATCTTCCATAATATGCGCCGAAACGCTCCCATGTTATCCAAAGACCGATCTGGACATACGCCCAAGTCCGAAACCATCATACGAACCTACAGGAACCTTCAAATCCCGATTTGGATGTCGTTTACTCAAAATTCCAACATTAATCAATTTCTCCAACTTAAGGCTTCAGAAATGAGAATTTTCTTTCCAAATTAACTCTAAACTTTCCGAAATTCAATTCCGACCACACCTACAATTCATAATACCTGAAATGAAGCTGCTCATGACTTCAAACCGTTGAATGACGTGCTAGAGCTCAAAATGACCGGTCTGGTCGTTACATTCTCCCCGACTTAAACAGAAGTTCGTCCTCGAACGTGCTAAGAACTGCTCTAGAGTTATCTGAAATCACTGTTTAACACCTCGAGCACCTGCCCGTGCTACCGCACCCCAGTTGAGTACATTAGCTTGATCAAATCTGAAGATTCCTTCTTTTATCCATATAATAAGCTCAGAATCTAGTTCCAACACCTGAAATTTTTCTACCAGGCCTAGTTCCAATATATAAACACCGTATCAACTACCACACGATATACCAGAACATGACTGCATACCTTTGCTGAATTAGCATCATGTACCGCATAATTCATCATCTAACCACAATGACACTCCCTGAACCTTAATAGCCAAAATTCCATGAATATGATGCTCCCAATGCACCTTACAATATAGATACATACATCCTGCTATAATGCTGATGACACCACCACAACAGAGGAGATGTATTGAAATTCATAACCAACTGCCGAGTTAACAAATCATTGAATATCTCCTCTTGACTAGAATCATTACCTCATTATGAACCGAAATGGTATTTGTCCTTTAATATATATATACTCTGGATCTCAAGAGCTATCCTGCTTACATAACATCATCCCTACGCGGGACCTCAACACATAAGAAATTATCGAGCCGTTTCACAAATCGCACGGCACATTCATAATATTACATGAATTGACGAAGACGGAACAATATCTGATATTCCAACATCCCTCCTTGAGGAGCGCTATACTGAAATGAGTACATCTGCCTCACATGAAGCCCATAATTCTGTTTAAACCCATTCACACACTTCAAGCTGATTCTGCTTGCACTAAACTAGGCTAATAGCTTGATCTGGGTCCATCATAACCCACTTCCTCTCATAATACGCAAGAACAACCATCATAGACGGGAAAAACACCCCACAATCCACAACCAAATGAACCAAACGCCTTCCAGGCATAAATTCTCAAATAAGCAACATTACACTTCTTTATACCCAGTCCAAATCTTCAATCCATTAAGTGACTACATGTCACACTTATACAATCTTACCGTGGTCACGCTCCCACGACTTTCCACACAAGGTAGCAAGTCTACACATCCACCACTGGCCACACTAATGCTGTAAAACAAATCAAGAACCCATAACCAGGGTACAAAGCCTCTTTCACCGAATATCGATCTCAGGTGGCGCTGAAGATAACACTAGCTTACTCTGAACTTCCAATCACTTTTCTTGCTCATCCGAGCTCATAACATCTTTGTTAACACCGAACCGCAATCTCGATTCTTACTTCCCAGTTACACATTTTTTACTGCACCTAACATGCCAATATGAAATTGCGCATGAATTCCATCATAACTCCTGAACCACTAATAGGGGAAACACCTCGTCATATAGAAGCCTCTTACTTACCTCAATTCAAGAGAACAATAGCAACACTCAAGTGAGTTCTCACAATCACCCAACATGCAAATCCTTAAGTAGTAGTCTATACCACCATCATCCTTCAGGGACCCGCCTACACATGAAAATCCATAACACTCGAATGCTCCCACATGAAATCTATTATGACGGCCGACAAGCCCCGCACATACCGGCCCAAACCACATGCATAATTTAATTGCACTGACGAAAATGATCACTACCGTAAATGTGTCATTTCAACCATGGCTAATCAATCTATCTTCTTTTAATCATCTTTAACTACCTCAGAAATAATAGTAACTTCCTTCAACTCATAGCAAACTCAACCCTCACCCATACCGAGTGACCTTGATTCACGAGACCATGCTGCCTAAATCCTGCAACCCGTCTCATACCCTCCTGATAATCTTTCTACAACCCGGAGTTTATTTCTCTCACTCCTCCAATACTATCCTGCATGTTGAAAATAACATAGAGCACCCCAACCATTTTTCCCTTTCTCAGAAATTACGCTGCACAAGCTCGATTCTTAATCATAGTGCTGCCTGGAACCCTTAAACACTGCATTCTTAACTTCGAATTCATTAGGACCACTATTGAGAGTCACCCACTTTGACTGGCCCCGAACACAATCAAATCCAAGGCTCTTCTAGCACATGAACATCCTCTCAATGAAGTATGTGACTGAGTCACTACCCTTACAACTCGCCTATGCCTTAAGCATAAACTTTGAATCTTCCAAAGCCTAACCCTAGTCCAACAGGGCCAACTTTTGCACACATTCATCATTTTACTCCTTTCCTTTAGCTGTAATAACTCGCCAACACGCCGACAATCCGCAACCCCATGATAACACAATCCTACAACCCAACTGCGGGTGGTGGGACTCCCTCACTTAACCCGAAGCTACTCCTTGCACCACCCTAGACCCTACTGAGATCCTTTCCCCTTTGTTAACATGATCTTGCTCAACCAATCCATCCAATTCTTCCAAATTCTCTTGTTAGCACCCCCTAAATACTCAAATTCTCTAGCACCATTCACACATTCTGCCTCCTACCGAATAGCCACTAGAATCCCTCACAGAAACTTGCCAACCACATAACCGCTAACCTACTCACAGGAGATAACCCACCTGTGGAAATTACCAACTGACACCTTCCAACAACGCCGTACTGCACACCCTTTACAACATCAATATCCCATCCTAAGCTTGTTCTGATTCACCAACTTTACCAGTCCTTCCGCCCTCATGGACATGTACTAAATGCACTACAATATCCTCTAATTCACCACTATGTTGCCGCTCTCGCACTTAAACTCATTCCTTAGGCACTACCCGACCTCCTTTCCTTACGCCTGGCTTTTTTTGGAAGGGACCCACCGCCTAGCACTTTTCACATATCTTCCTTCATCGTATGCTGCCCAATTGCTGCCTTAATTCAATATCATTCTCTATAGTTCAGAATCCAGCAGGTCACAACGACTTCAAACTCTCTGAGGATCACCTTTCTCGAGCTGCCTTTGTTATCAATACTTATCCAGTACTGAACCACCCAAACACATCTCAGAACCCGGTGACACAAGTACATGAGCAATTTCTAAAAGTTTTACAATTTCTACAAAGTTTGTCCGAAATACAGTTGGACAAGGAAATTAAAATAAATTGAATACAATACGAGGGAGACTCTGTCAGCTGCGGATTGCCTCCGGATGATGCAGCTCGCCTAAGTCTCCAAGTGTAGCATGATTACGAAAACAACGTGTACTCAGTAAGTATCCCGCCTAACCTCAGAGAGGTAGTGACGAGAGGTCAAATTAGACACTTGCTAAGGTCCAACAAGATAATTTAACAAGATATGATATCAGTAATAGGCATACGAGGATGATAAAAATAGTAAACATTAAAGATAACTGTAATTCAAACAAATAATGAAAGTAAATAAACAATTATATCTTCATTTTCCCCCAAATACCTTGTCACTTCAAAATCCATGATCATTAACAATTTAGCATGCGCATACGGGATAAGGACAACCGGCCTGAGCCATCAGAATAATCATATCTGTGCATTGTCGAGGGTCGAACGCCCTGAACCATAATATATCTTTCAGTCTCGCCGTGGCGTACGACCCACTCCCATGAGAGTGGGGGAAATAATACTCTGCTCGCGGAATGTAAATTGTGAAGCGGTCACATGCACACACAAACAGTCCACCCTGACCACATCGGGAAAACAAATACTCAAGTAAATGACAAATTTCTCTTTTAAAGGTCACAAAAATAGTATTTAAATCTTTTCCATAAATCCATTTTTTTACCAAGTTCAGTAAGGTTTAAACACTTTATTTTCATCAATAAGATTACAAATACGGCAATTAAAACATGCTTGTGGGTCCTAGACTACCCGGACATAAACATGATAGTAGCTACACACGGACTCTCGTCACCTCGTGCGTACGTAGCCCCCCTCAAATAGTAGCACCTATTTAATTATTTCACCTAGGGGGGAAATTCCCCGTCCCAAAGTTAGAAAGGAGACTTACCTCGCTCTGAAATTCCATAACCGGCTTCCAAGCCCTCCCGACGACTCCAATGGACGCACAACGCCCCAAAACTATCCAAATAACGACAAACCAATGAAAATATACTCTAATGTTTGCAACAATTCAAATTATATAAACTCCTATCTCTGCTCAAGGAATTGACCAAAATGCCCTCGGGCACACGTGCCTGGAATCCGAAATTCTCGAACACAAACTCTACCCATGGCTTTACTAGTTCAAATATACAATTTACTCAAACATTCATGCTCAATTCGTGGCTAAAATCCAAATTACCAAATTTTCTAGGTTTTCTTCAAATCCCACAATTTCCACAAATTCGTATACTTAACTCCGAACCTAAGCCATGCATTTAACTTGAAATGAGTTGGAATAACTTACCTTGTTATCCTTGAAGAAAATCTCCCTTGAAGCTCCTCAAAATCGCCCATGCCAAGATGAAAATGGGAGAAGAAATGACAAAATTCCCGTTTTAAAACATTATGCGCTGGCCGATATTCGCACTTGCGGCTTCCTCAGCCCCGACCAAACTTCGCACCTGCGCCACAATGTCTGCATATGCGCCTTCGCAGGTGCGAAATTTTTATCGCACCTGCGCTCCCAGCCAAGCTAGCCAAATATCGCACCTGCGGCGCCCAAGCCGCACCTGCGGCTCCGCACCTGCGACCAAAGCCTCGCAGGTGTGGTCACACCAAATGAAAGCAACCTCAACCTTCTTCAAACTCCAAACTTGATCCGTTAACCACCCAGAATCCACCCGAGGCCCCCGGGACCCCTTTCAATTATACCAAACTGTTCCAAAACATAATGCGGACTTGCTCGAGGCCTCAAATCACATCAAACAACGCCGAAATCACGAATCGCACTAAAATTCAAACTTTATGAACTTGAAATTTCAAACTTCCACATCTGATGCCGAAACCTATCAAATCACGTCCGATTGATCCCAAATATTGCACACAAGTTATATTCGACATTACAGACCTGCTCCAACTTCTGGAATCGTATTCCGATCCCGATATCAAAATTTCCACCTCCGGTCCGATTTTTCAAAAACCTTCAAATTTCTATCTTTAGCCAAATGACTTCAAAATGACCTACGGACATCCGAATTCACTTCCGATCGCGCTCCTAACTCCAAAATCACCATACAGAGCTATTATAGGCTCGGAATCCCAAACGGACATCAATATAACTGAAATGCGCTTCAAGCCAAACTTAGGAAATTCTTCTAAAATGCTATCTTCCATAATATGCGCCGAAATGCTCCCGGGTTATCCAAAGCCCGATCCGGACATACGCCCAAGTCCGAAATTATCATACGAACATAAAAGAACCTTCAAATCTAGATTCAGAGGTCGTTTACTCAAAATTTGAATCTTAGTCAATTTCTCCAACTTAAGGCTTCCGAAATGAGAATTTTCTTTCCAAATTAACTCTAAACTTCCCGAAATTCAATTCCGACCACACCTAGAAGTCATAATACCTGAAATGAAGTTGCTCTTGACTTCAAACCGCTCAACGACGTGCTAGAGCTGAAAATGACCGGTCGGGTCGTTACACCCTCCGCATTGATGTGGTATTTATAGCTACCGGCTCACTCCATAGAAACCTTCGAAGAAATAGCCGATAAATTTGTAACCGTAGATGCCGGATCCAAGAAGGACAAGGCGAGAGTAAATGACATATTTGCCATCAAGCAGTCCTTGAGAGAGGAGCTAAGGGACTTCCTATCCGATTCAACCGAGTAAGGATGACTCTACCAAACGTATCCGAAGGGATGGCGGTTGCAGCCTTTCAGAATGGGCTGAATAGAGATGGTTCGAAAGCAACTAGAAAACTGTTGAGTTGGTTGATGAAGTATCCCCCAACCACTTGGGATGAAATTCACAATGCTTATTATGCCGAGGTCTGTGCATATGAGGACGACCTCAACGGGCCAACTTACCGATTAACCTCAGTACAAGCTGAATCTAGAAAAGATCGAAGAGACAACGCCAGAAAAGATCATCCAATTCCGCGACCAAACAGGGAACGACACCAACCATATATCAGGAAGGCCGCTGTGCCTTCCTCCCACCACATAGAAGGCACATCTAGACCAAGGGCGGGAACTAATTGGAACAAAAGAGATATGCCTACCTTATTATCTACTCACAATTTTTGTGTGTCACCTATAGAGATAGACTATGCCCTGGAGAAGCTCAGACCGAAAGTGAAATGGCCACTGAAGATGAGATCGGACCCGAACACCAGAAAGTCCGTCTCCCTCTGTGAGTTCCACCAAGAACGAGGGACAAAACCGAAGATTGAATCGCCCTTAGGTAGGAAGTCGTGAACAAGTTGCGACAAGGACACCTCAAAGAGTTGATAAGTGACATGGGAAGAGCCAATTTCACAAGAGGACGCGAACACCAAGGACCGCCAAAGCCGCCATCACCAGATCGCACCATCAACATGATTATCGGTTGCAGCGATGACACCTCTATCAACAGCTTGAATTTCACCACTAGCCACAAACTCAAGCGATCTATTACCCGCGAATGGTACGACGAGCTCGAATAAAGTATCACCTTTGATGAGTCGATGCTGACGGTTTGACTTTTCCTCATAATGAAGCCCTCGTTGTTTCTTTGAAAAGTTTAGATACCAATGTTAAACGTGTTATGGTAGATGACGGGAGTGGTGCGTGCATTATCCATCCCCGAGTACTTTCCCAAATGAGACTCGAAGATAAGATAGTGTCGTGCTGCATCATGCTAAATCTAGAGACAACGTTCCACATTGATAGGTTATAAGTACCTTGTTTTATGTTTTGATGATCTAACAAACTTAATGTCAAGAAACAGATAAGGAACCTGATAAACATCTGGTACACATTCTCAAGCATGTGGAAATAACCAGACTTAAGCTGGAGATGTTCGTCAGTCTTTCAGAAGTTAAAGAATCAACAAAGGGAACATATAGACATCTGTTCCCCTGGTGGTCGTACCAATTAACTCTCCAAAAGTTGGAAAGTGGCTGTCTGCACACACAACAGTACAACACAATACAACAGCCAACTCCATGGGGAAGGATCTTGTACCCAAGATGGTTACATCATTCAAGTGATGTCATAAATGTTATATCAACATTAAACCAAAGACAAAACATCACTTGAACGCTTAGAGAATTTACTCAAGAACTCTCACAGTGATTGATCATCCAGCAAGCGATTCTCAAGTGCATCAAGAACAAAGAACAACACTGCTACGGACTAGTTCCCTATTTC
Source organism: Nicotiana paniculata (assembly GCA_005239505.1). Lineage (NCBI taxonomy): Eukaryota > Viridiplantae > Streptophyta > Magnoliopsida > Solanales > Solanaceae > Nicotiana > Nicotiana paniculata. The sequence continues at coordinate 8,517 of ML343511.1, forward strand.
TCGTTATTATATGTCCTTAGTTGAGCTGTACCTTTGTCAAGGTTCTTATTTGTAATTCCTATTTAACTTACTTAGAAGCATTGTGTAGGAAACTCTTTGTAAATCATAAACCCTTGCATTTGTATCTTGGCTAGAGTTAGTAGTGAAGTTGAACTACAAGGGTCAATCGTGGTTTTCAATCCCGTGAACTGTGATTTTTCCACGTAAAAACTCTCAGTGTCATTTACTTACTGCCGTGTGTCTGTGATCTTTGGAAAATAATAGAGAACCTGGTTCTCTATATTGTTTGGTGGACCCTCGAATTCTATCAATTGGTATCAAAGCATGTTCTTTCTTTCAGGATAACACCAAGAAAGGATCCTCATGACTGCTCCACCAAAATTTGAAGAAGGTCAGTCTACCTACAGGCAACCAAGGTTCAATGGCCAGTATTGTGTATGGTAGAAGACAACGATGCATAACTTCATCATGGTTGAAGATTCCGAGCTCTGGGACGTCATCTGTGATGGACCCTTCTGTGAACAACTAATTTTTGACAACACTCAAATGTTATACTATTATAGTGTAAATATTCCTTTTAGGTCTAATCTTGATGTTTCAAACTTTTATCTTACTCTTAGTAGATTTTATTTGAAAAAAGAAAAATACTCACATTCTTAGAGTACAAATTTTATTTCTATTATAAATTAAAAATATATATATATATATAGTTCCTTTTAATTATAGCGTTAATACGTAAGCTATAGAATCTTTCTTAGTATCATTTAAAGTATATGCAAATATTTAATTTTCTTATAATATAAGAAATTTTTGGTTAATATTCTTATCTTTATAATTTAATTAATCTTTCAGAAAAAAATGAACTTTAATAGATAAAGTTTTATTTTTTTTTTAAATTTGATTTTTGTTTTATATTTTTATTTTTACTAATCCCATTATCCCTACTTCTCTCACCCACTCCCCCACCTTTCACATCTTTCTCTCACATTTCACACACACTCACACACCCACCAATTCTCATGTTTCTCACCCTCGCTTCCGACTTCCCCAACTCTTCTTTTCCATCAACACATACACACCAACACATTAACTTCCCTCACCCATACATCTATATATAATGAAAAAATTTTACATCCAAAAGAGGAGGTTTTTTTGAAGAAAAAAAAACACTTGAAGAAAGAGAGAAAAAAAAGGGAAAGTTGCGGGCAGCTTGGAAAAAAAAGAGAGGGGGCCGATTTTGCTCTCCAAGGAATTCTTTCCATTCATTATTAATGGATTCTCTCATATTTGTCACTCTCTCAACTATATAACACACATTAACCTATAGGAAAAAGGGATAGATAGAGAGAGCACGAGAGATAGAGAGTGACGAGTAAGGGGGCCATCTCCTTCTTCTTCTTGAAGCAGCAGCTAACAAAAGGGGTCATCTTCTTCAACGAGGCGGTGGCTAGTGAAAAATACAGCTATCTTCTTTCCTCCAAACACTAAAATACAAAGTTTCAACACCATGTGAATCCTCCATAGCCTATAACCTCCATCCATGAAAGAAACTCCTTAGCTTCACCATTGAATCATCACTTTTAGTTAGTAATAACCAGCCAGCTCTCGCCCTTTCCATGGTTGCTGTTGTCGGAGGTGATGACTGGCGACGACCATGACCGTTGTTGTTGCACCTAGCTATTGTTTTTGTCCTTTATTCCTCCTCTACTGTCACTGTTTTGCCGGAGTCGCACCATCGACGTCGAATGAACAAAAAAACGGCGATAGTCGTCGAAACTGCTGAAATCTGTTTCTGCTGAGTTGTATCGAAACTGGGATGTTGAAGTTGTTTGAGGTCGTAGTCTGAGGTTTTCGGGAAGAATCACGGTTCCGTCGAGGTCATCAGTAAATTTTTCGGTCGAGAGCCGTCGAACTATTAAGCCTTTGTAATTTCAACTCAGTTCATTTATACCAAAGGTCACATTCCCGTTCCTTTCTTCTTTATTTTCTTTGCAAAGATCTCTTTTCTAATTGATAAGATTCTTGGTATTGTTGGTTGCGTACTGATTTGCTTGATGCGTCGTTTTGATTCTAATATTATAGTGGTTATTTTATTTTTCTGTTGCAATGTTTCTTTAGATATGTGATGTTTGGATTTTAGTTATCAATTTTGAGCATCTAATCTAATAAGATAGATGTAACGACCCGACCGGTCGTTTTGCGTTATCGGACCCTGTTCCCCTAAATGAAACTTCCCACAGCGACTTTTATGATTTATGACTTGCGGGGACTAGTGGTCCGGGATTCGGAGGTGATTAGAGTGCTATAGGAAAAAATGGTTCCTTAAGGTTGGCCTTTAAGGACAAGTTTGACTTCGGTCAACATTTTGGGCAAACAATCTCGGAATCGAGTTTTCGTCAGTTTCGGTAGCTTCGTGTGATGATTTTGGACCTGGGCGTATGCTCGGAATGGGTTTATGATGACCCGGGAGTGTTTCAGCGCCCAATATTGAAATAAGAAGTTCCTTAAGTTCCTATTGTGGTTTTGGACGTGTTTTTGTGTTATCGAGGTCCGAACGGAATTCCAAGACCGGGAATAGTTTCGTTATGTCATTTATGACTTGCCTGCAAAATTTGGTGTCATTCCGAGTAGTATAGGTCGGTCCGGCGCATTGTTAGAGAAGTCTAGAAAACTTAAAGTTCCTAAGTTTGGTTCTTGGGGTTTTGAGGTATGATTTTGAGTTTTAGCGTTGTTTTGGGTATTCCGAAGGCTCGAGCGAGTCTGTATTATGATTTGGGACTTGTTGGTATATTTGGACGAGCGCTCGGGTGGGCCTAGAGGCCTCCCGGGCACCCAAGGGGGCTTAAAACCAGCTAAAATAGCTGCTGGTGCACCTGATCTGGTATGACCGCAGGTGCGGTTGCCCAGTCGCAGGTGCGGGACCGCTCTTGCGGTCCCAAGCATCGCAGGTGCGACCCCAGGTGAGGTCCGCCTTTCTCGCAGGTGCGGACAAAAGTTCGCAGGAGTGGAACCGCTGGTGTGGCCATCCCTCCGCTGGTGCGAACCCAACCCTTCCCGTCCAGTTCCGCAGGTGTGAGCCCCAGCTCGCAGGTACGAGACCGCATGTGCGGTCCCCGAGCCGCAGGTGCGGAATCCCTGTAGGCCAGGCAGTATATATTCTTTGAAACTTGGGATTTCACCCCATTCATTCATTTTCCTCCACCATTAGAGTCTTGTGAGCTTGGGGATAGCACACCACGACCTAGATACTATCAAGGTAAGTTAATTCCACTTCAACACTAGTTTAATTCATGATCTTCCAGCAAAATTAACTACTAAATCATTGAAAAGTCAAGAATTGCGTAATAATTTAGGGTTCTTGAGAAATTGGTGAATTACCCATTTATTTCTATAAATTGAAGTAGAAATCATATATTAACGATCCTTAGGCTTCGGGTGAGCGATTCCTCCGTGAGTTTTCAGAATTCGAGCGTGCGGGCCCGGGGTTGGATTTTGGGAATTCTTCAAGAATGTTGAATTATTGAATAAAATAGGATAATTTCCCTACTTTGGGCATGCATTGATGTCATTGTACCATATTTGGCTAGTTGCGAGTCCTCGGGTGTAGAGTTTGGAGTTCGGGCAAATCCTTGGTCCGCGGGGTAGATTCGACACGAGGTGAGTCTCCTTTCTGACCTTGTAAGAGGGAATTGTCCCCATTGGTGTTATATGTGCTGTGTGTAGTTATTTCGGGGGCTACGTGCGTACTAAGTGACGACAGTCCGTACGCAGCGAATATCATGTTATGTCGGGTAGTTTTAGGACTCACAAGCATGTCTCTATGTGCCTTATATGTATCTCTGGGTGTTCTTTAAGCTGCCTATTGCTTTTGAATTGATATGGAAATGTGAAAAGTTGCACTTGAACTCCCAGTTGATTAATCCCTGTTACAGGTATAGCCCCTACTAAGTTATTGATATTTCGGTATATATATATATATATGTAAGTATGAGAGTCAGCACTCGAATCGCAGGTATGATGCGCGATCGAGGGAAGCTTTATGGTAATTTTATATAAGGGTGTTAGCACTCGAATCGCAGGTATGATTTTTGATCGAGGGAAGCTTTATGGAAATTGTATATAAATGTGTCAGCACCCGAGTCGAAGGTATGATTCGCGAGCCGGGGAAGCTTTACGTCTATTCAGTGTCTAAATATTTCCTTATGACTCCGACCGGTTGTCTTACCCTTGTGTGCGCTTGGCTATTTGGTAATGTTTCCATTGATATTGACTTGACAGATATTTGGGGGAAAAAGGAAAGTGTACATTGTTGCTTATTTTCTCTAGTTTCTTGGATTTCTGTATTTGATAGGTATTTGCTGCCTACTGTCTCACATGTCTACTGCATTTCATTATATCATGTTTGTATTATTACTGTTGGAACTTAGTGAGTATCATGTCGACCTCTTGTCACTACCTCTTCGAGGTTAGGCGGGATACTCACTGGGTACATATATATATTTATGTACTCATGTTGCACTTCTGTACTTAATTGTACAGGTTTTGAGGCTGGTGTTTCTGGTTATCCTACCGCAGCTTGACATATATTCTGGACCTGACTCCACAGTGAGCTGCCTCCTTTGGCAATTCTCAGCACTGCTATGGAGTTATCTTTTGTTTATTTCTGTCTACTCCTCTCAGACAGCAGTACAATTTGTATCATCTTTTGTATATTCTACTAGTTCTCCTGTTGACTTGTGACACTAGTTCCCGGCACACACATAGTAGACTTTTTATTTTGGGGCTTATATATATTGGATCACGATCATTGTGGCTGTATTTACTTAAGTTGGTTAATGTTTCTGCTTTTATTTAAATGATCTAAGTTTAAAAATTTGGGAATATGTGGGGTTGGTATGTTAAATAAGGATAATCTCACTAGTAAACAACTGTTGGCTTTCCTGACTCCGATGTTGGGCGCCATCACGACATGTGTTGGATTTTGGGTCGGGACAACATGGTATCAGAGAACTAGGTTCACGTAAGTCTCACGAGTCACGGGCAAACCCAGTAGAGTCTTGCAGATCGGTACAGAGACGTCTCTACTTATCTTCAGGAGGCTATAGGGTGTTAGGAATCCTCTCTTTGTTCTTATTCTATCGTGCAGTCGATGATTTATTAAATTCATTCTTCTATTCTCTCACAGATGGTGAGGACGCGCGAATCTGAAGTTCCAGACCCGGGAAGGGCCGCTACCCCCGCTGGCAGAGGTCGGGCGAGGGCACCGACCTATGTAGGGGACGAGGGCGTCCCAGAGTTATTCCGGTCCCGCAACGAGAGGACCCTATTATAGAGGAGCAGGATTAGGTGCCTCCAGCAGATTCTGCACCACTAGACTTTATGACGGCGCCAGGCTTCCATGAAGTCATGGGCCGTATGATGAGATTTATGGACAGCATGTCCCAGGCTGGTTTATTTCCAGCAGATCCTGCCACTTCTCAGGCGGGAGGGGGAGCCCAGACCCCTACTGCCCAGGCCGCGGGACCGACAAGAATATTACATCACACCCCGTCTACACTGCCCATGGGTGGTACCCAGCCTGTAGTAGCATCACCAGAGCCCAGACCAGCTGCGGATGGCAATCGGCAAAAGATGTTAGACAGATGGACTCGATTGCACCCTCCAGTCTTCGGGGGTGAGCGAGGTGAGGATTCCCAGGACTTCATTGATAGGTGCAGGGATATACTGCACAACATGGGGATCCTAGTGTCCCATGGAGTGGATTTCACCACATTCCAGTTAGAGGGCAGAGCTCGCAGGTGGTGGCAATCTTATATTCTCAACAGACCAGCAGATTCTCCTACTGTCACTTGGGAGCAATTCACACAGATGTTCTTGGACAGATATTTCCAACCTCTGAGAGAGAAGAGCTGCGGGGTCAGTTTGAGTGGTTAGAGCAGGGGCAGATGTCCGTGACAGATTATGAGGCCAGATTTTCAGAGCTGTCACGCCATGCACTTATGATATTAACCACTGATCCTGAGAGAGTGCGGAGGTTTGTAGCAGGGTTGCATCCAGGTATTAAATCCACCATGGCTCGAGAGGTGGAGATAGGTACTGCTTATCAGCTCATAGTGGAGATTTCTCGCAGGATCGAGGGATATCGGTCGAGGAGCAGGGAGCAAGGTCAGCAAGATAAGAGGGCTAGGTTCTCAGGAGATTTCAGGGATGCCCCAGCTAGGAGCAGAGGTCGCTTCAGGGGTGGTCAGCCAAGCAGGCCTTCTTATTCAGCACCTCCACCACCTCCCCGAGGTGTTCCCGTTAGGCCTTAGTTCAGTGCCATGCCAGAGCGCTCCTACCGTCCTCCAGCTATTCAGAGTTCTCCTAGTGGTTACTCCAGTCACCAGAGATCCTCCAGTTCCTATTTGAGTGCTATGCCTGAGGGTTCACATCTCTCTCCGTCCATTCAGGATTCTTCTTCTTCAGGACATCAGGATATGTTACCTGTGAGATGTTACGAGTGCGGGGATCTGGGCCATGTGAGGAAGGCTTGTCCCAGCTTTCGGGGCAAGACAGTGCAGCAGGGTTATCGGCCTATGAGTCTAGCACCAGCAGTCCGGTCACCTAAAGGTGGAGGACATATCGGCAGGGGTTGTCCTAGAGGTGGAGGCCAGTCAGGGGGAGGTCAAGCAGCTCCCGTTCACTCCGGTGGGGCTCAGTCTTCAGGTGCTCCAGCCAGGTTCTATGCTATTCCGGCCAGATCAGATGCAGTGGCCTCAGACGCCATGATCACATGTATTATTTCAGTATGTGGTAGAGAGGCATCGGTGTTATTTGATCCAGGATCCACTTATACCTATGTTTCGGTCTTATTTTCTCATTTTCTGGATGTCCCTTGTGAGTCCTTGGGTTCACCTATTTATGTGTCCACTCCTGTGGGTGATTCTGTGGTTATAGACCGGATTTTCCGGTCCTGTGTGATTTCATTTTGTGGGTTCGAGACTCGAGCGGATCTCTTATTGCTCGCCATGGTTGATTTTGAGGTTATTTTAGGCATGGATTGGCTATCTCCTTATCATGTCGTGCTAGATTGCCATGCCAAAACAATTACTTTAGCCATGCTTGAGTCGCCTAGGCTGGAGTGGAAGGGTTCTTCAGTTAGTGCAGCCAGCCAGGTTATTTCATTCATGAAGGCTTGACATATAGTCGAGAAGGGTTGTCTGGTGTATCTTGCTTATGTGCGGGACACCACCGCCGAGTCTCCGACGATTGATTCAGTGTCAGTGGTTCGAGAGTTTATATTTCCTTCGGATCTTCCGGGCATGCCTCCGGACCGTGATATTGATTTCTGCATTGATTTAGCTCCAGACATCCAGCCTATATCTATTCCTCCGTACTGTATGGCTCCGAAAGAGTTGAAGGAGTTGAAGGAGCAGCTTGAGGAGTTGTTAGCTAAGGGGCTCATCAGACCGAGTGTATCGCCGTGGGGTGTCACACCTCCTTTTTCCACTACCCCCCGGATTAATGAAGGGTAGTAAGGGAGTTTTTCCACTTTAAGTGACATTATCCAGATTTGGGATTTATTTTAGTTTTCAAAGTCGCCACCCGGATTTTTGACGATGTTCCGGGACACCGTTTTATTGAAATCCCAAACCGAGGAAATTTAGACTCTGTTTTAAGTTGTCTGTGTACCAGAAATCCGAGTAAGGAATTTTGTTAACCCGGGAGAAGGTGTTAGGCATTCCCGAGTTCCGTGGTTCTAGCACGGTCGCTTAACTATTAATATTTGGCCTAATTATCTAATTATTTACATATTTTAAACCTATTGTGCATTTTAGCTTTTTTATGGATTTATCTTGGAACAAGTCATGACGGAGTGCACTTGTTTGTCTTTTGGACACATTATAACTACGCCACATGAAATGCACCCGTAATTACAACATGTGATTTTTATTATAATTTGAAGTTGAAGACGAGGACATGAGTTGTCGCACCCGAGTGTAGATTAAGTAGGCAAGACTATGATCGTGATGGTTTTATAATGCCTATTTGAGGCGCTGCATGAGTATTCTTTAGGTTTTTCTATTTGAAATAATATTTTAGTTTTTAAAATTAATTAGGACGTTTATGGATTTATCTTAGACAAGTTACGATGGCGTACACTTGTTTGTCTTTGGACACATTGCAAACACGTTACATGAAATGCACCCNTGATTTTGGAATAATATTTGATTCTTTACCGAATTTTCCCAAAACTAAAGGTATCATTCTACCTAGAGGATTTCCTAAAATGATATTAATTAGCCTAAAGGATAGCATATTTTGGGCTATGGCCACATTTAGCCCTAAATTATTTCAAATCTTTTTGGCCAATCCTACTTCGGCTATTGAACAAAAAGGGATTTGTGTAATTTGAACTAAACACTACTAGATACAGGTATAAACAGAAACATTGTACTCTGAATGATAATTAGGAGAAAATTTGCACATTTAATGTTGTTTTCCAGTTATCAGAGGGACATTGTTTGGAAAATCATACTCATATATATCAAGGATTCACTAAATTAGGCACAAGTTATTAAAAAGAATGAAATTTAAAGTTTTAGGCAGATTAGTCTTAAAACCAAGATCATACAAATTCTAAATGCTTTCGAATTTATAAGCTAGAACTGCTTTGTGGTTTCTTTTTAAGGAAGGATATAGCGTGAACAGCTTTATCAGTTCAG